>PVKC010030586.1:0-14771 GCA_004027635.1 Crocidura indochinensis | reverse complement strand
CTATTGCGTGGTGCTTCTCTTTATTGCTGTAGGGCTCACCGGATATCTAATTTGACACTTATTTTTGTATTGTTATGGTGTTTCAATTACATTTTTCATGTCCTCTCTCAAACTGAGGCTGATAACCACTAGGAGGACTCCACCCATTTCCAGAATATCTTTATTTTATTTTATCTTATTATTAATTCTTTCCCCCCCCCCTTTTTTTTTGCTTATTCTTTACCCCACTCTATGGTTTTACTTACCCTCAAACAAAACCACATTTATCTAGCTCAGTCTCTCAAAAGAGGGAGAAACAAGGGAGGGCACGAGGACCAAACAGATGTATGATCACCGATAGTAAGCTAGTCAAAGAGTGGACCACCTACTCTAGCAGCCTGGGGGTGATGGTGGAGGATATGGGATGCAGAAAGGGAATGAGGAAGGTGGGAGGGCAAACCTGGTGGTGGGTATTCCCCTGATTCAATGTTAATATGTACCTAAAATACTAATGTGCATGATTTGTAAGCCACTGTGATCAAAATAAAAAAAATGTTAAAAAAAAGAATATACATGAAAACAACAAATGCCATTTTATTATTAAAAACGCCTTTAACTGCATCTAAATTTCTTTTCTTATATATTAGTTTCCTCCCAAATCTAAAGGAACTTATAATCTTTCCTCTACCTAGGACCTATTGAAAGAGAAAATGTAAAATAAAAATATTATATTTAGAGTAATTATTGATCATTGGTGAAAGTCACAGAAGTTGTGAGTTGTTGGTCATTGAATAAAACATAGCAAAATTTCTTCCAAAAAAAAAACTCTAAAGGTCTATCTAGAAATTGCTAAAGGCAAAACTATGCAGTACATGTGCTACTTTTTTTTATGTATAATCTACTCACTGGAATACTGTCATTAATAAGAACAACTTCCATCCAGAATTACTTGGATGTAGTACTAAAAAAATCATTTTAGTAGTATCTTCGGTCTTAATGGTTCTTCAATTTTATTGGTTCTTGGCTCTTAAGTATGTGATAGATAATATGAATTCCATTGCAATTTTATACATTTTATTTTAAGTCCTATCATAAAACATGTCTAAGTTTATATAATTGTATAATTATAATTTTATAACTCTTACCTAATATTTTAGACAATTATTTTAGAACTCAATTTATTTCATTTAACTAATTTTAGCCCATTTTGATTAAAGATAAATAGAACATCCTGCAATATATATGTTACCTAGTTCTCAATAGTCATAGAAGCAACTTTCTGCATTTCGTATAGCCTCCTTTCCTGTGACTCCTCTTCTTCTGAGTAAAATAAGTGTAAAAGACGTAGAATGCCTGTCTCAAATGTATATGTGGGTGGGAAGGAGATGGGAGACAATGATGATGGGAATGTTGCATTGTTGAAGGGGGATGCTAATTTTATGACTGAAATCCAACTACAATCATGTTTGTAATCATGGTGCTTAAATGAAGATATTATTTTTAAAAAGAATGCATACACCTGTAAGCAAAATATTACTTATATTCATCCTAAATATATACAGATTGCAATTGGAATTATGTTAACATAAATACATGCTTTGAAACATTTGATTAAATTATAGAACATTTTTATAAATCTAGTGATAACATATGCATATCTGTAACCTACATATATATCTGCAATACAAGGGAGATCCAATTATTCTATCAGTGATCCAGAAGCAAATGGGAAACTAGATTGCAAAATGGGATGAATTAGGGTACAGAAAAATAAATATATTTTAGGTAATGAAACACAATCTAAGTAACAGAACAATGACTATTTATTAACTTCAGCCCATGTGGTCTACCTTGACACTTGCTAGATTTAATGAACAGCTTGCATTTAAGTATATTTTTAATGTTAATATATTTAAGTTTATTTTTAAGTTTTCTATAGTTTGCTCAGAGTTTGATAAATACTATTTTCTCTTTTCTGATGCACCAACAGTTTTATTCTTCATAATACCATTAACACTAGTTTATATATATTTTGCCATTTGCTCATGACAGACATCAATCAAAATTTACCTCTCCCATTAGATGTCAACTTTTATGTTCCGTTCCCTTTAAAACAAAGGCATTTGTGCCTTGACTACTTTTTTTTTTGAACTCACCTCTACCAGAACAGTTCCTGAAGTGTCCAGTGACTCATATTTCTTGCTCAAAGTCAGCCATCAGTTTCTTCATCTGATCCATTTACAGCACTTCACGCAATTTTCCAGCTTCTTAAAACTTTGGGTTTCCCCTCTTGTCAGTTTATAAAGAATGAGACAATCTTTTGTTCTTTCCCTCCCTCCAAGTTCCAGAGAACAGATCTTTACAAGCTTTTGCCTGCTATGAGGATAATTCAAGAGAATTTCTGATTCATTAAAATGTGGACTATAAAGAGACATAGTACAGAAATTAAAATATTTGTCTAAAGTGTAGAAACAGAGAACAGGAGAATTGAATCGGTCTTTGGTAAAAAGTCTTAACTGGGGTTATGAAAATGGGTAGAACAGGTAAGGGGACACTAAGATAATGCTGGACGGTATGGGTCACTTGGGAGGAAGAAGGGGTGCTGACAGGGAGCAAATTGTCATGCAGTTACCTAACAGTAACAGTAATGCAAACCACAGTTCTAAATGTTTACTCAAAAAGGTTCTGTTACTGAGGCAGAGGCAGGCTGGTGGATGGGTGGTAAACTAAGTACCATGTTTGAGGAAGATGGATGCTGCTCTAGAGAGTGTATGTTGGAATATTTTATGCATTAAACCCAATCATGACCAACTTTGAAGTCTATGGTGAACACACACACACAATTATAGTACAGAATGGTCTACTAGGACAATGACAGTTGGAACTCTGGACAAGCACCTGGTGATGAGAGAGGAGAAAGTAACATGCAAGTCACTCCTCCTTTTATAATAGTACACAGACCAGTGTCAAAAAGAAAAGAAGATAGGGAGAAGAGTAAGAGGAGAGGAGAGGAGAGGAGAGGAGAGGAGAGGAGAGGAGAGGTGAGAGAATATGTTGCCTGCCCTAAAATCAGGTTGTGTGGGTAGAGATGTGAGGAAATGGGGAGGCATCTCTGGTGGTAAGTTTGCACATATTTGGATCAAAAGTTTATTTTAGAATTTATTGTAACTTAACTTTGCTGTGAACCTAAGTACAGTCATGACAGGCTCAAGGTAGATTTCTAACTGCTTGTTTGCTTCTGTGACTTTGCTTTGCTATATTACTGATAGGCCTTATAATAGGATATTGGCCTCCTGGTCAAATATCAGGAAATACCACAATACTTAGAACATTCATATTAAGCTAAATAGCAGCAGATAGATGGACACATGATGTCTGCACCCTGGGCCAGATGGCATCCACAACCTGGGTCTGACTTGAACCCTGGATCTGAAGGTGCATAATTTCTCTTCACTGAGCCTTCAGCCCACCCTGGCTGCTTGTCTGATGCAACATTTATCCTACAACTAATCCTGTTTGACTGCTGCAGCTTTGTACTAGGGATAGTAAAGACTAGTAATTTTAAAAACCAACTAACTACCCCAAGAAGGAATCACCTAGATTAAAACCATAGGTACTCTATTAAGTTGGCCTCTGAGCCATTCTCAGGGTCCTTATTAGGAGATGTTGGATCCCACCATGCTGGAATAAATTCTCTTGCTTTTGCATTGTTGTACTCTCTACCAGTGGTCTTTATGATTGGCAGATTTCGAGTCTGAACCTAATACACTGGTGTAGGATGGTGTGCATGAACCCAACAATGAATAAATTTATTCTAGGAAAGTAAAATTAATTTGTAAAAGAAAGCAATTAATAATTAAAAAAATAACTGATGGGTCTCCTGTGCCTGCCAGGAGTGATTTCTGAACATAGAGCCAGGAATAACCCCTGAGTGCTGCCGGGTGTGACCTAAATAAATAAGTAAATAAATAAATAAATATATAAATAACTGCGTAGACTCAAATAGTATAAGGTAAATTTTCTGGGATATGTAGAAATCCCAAACTCCAGAATGGCTATGCATGCAAGGTAAAGACAAACTTTGTCTTCATCTTCCACAGCAATATTTCACTCTTCATATAACCACAAGGATTAAATTAATCATCATGTGTCTTTTCATTTCTCTGAGTTCAAGAAGCCAAATGTTTATAGTCCAAATTCTAAAGTAACAGGAACACCAGAAAGACAATGGTAGAAGATTTACATACCAAATGATGCCCCAGTGGCCCATACTTCAAAATAGTCTCTGTCTCAAAAATACAAAAGCTAGAGGTTTCCAAAATGTATTGGGTTCTATCAAGCATCTGGATGCATTTCTAAAGAACTCAGGATACATTTCAAATTATTCAGAAAGAACAAAAGTGATGTCTTTTCTTTTTCCTATTGGAAGAAAAGACTAAAAGCTGCCCATAGTTTATGTATAATTAGGATTGTTCAATCTCTCTTTAATGCAGACAATCTGACAAGAAATTTCCAGAGGTAAAGAGAAAAAATGTGATTATAACTTTGCTTGAATCTACAATAATATCTTATAAGCCTCAATTGCCAATTGGATTCAGTAGTGATATATTCTAAGAACTTAATAGACTTATCCCTTATATTATAAGAGAAAATCTTGTCATTTAAATGATGCATATGCTTCACTCCATTATCTCAAGCCAAGTTTAATAGGAACTTTGATTAACATAATTCCCTAAAATGCCCAGGTCATGGTGTTTCTACTGTTGTGTTCAACCCCAGCATGGGCTATGAAGAATCAAAATTGAAATAGTGGGGGACTAGAGTCAGAAGGACTGTTGCCCTTTGACAGGGGTTGAACATCAACAGGACTGATCCCTTTTCTCTGAACACCACTGGGTATGGATCAAAGTCAATAAATGGATGGATGAATGAATTAATGAATAAATAATTAATTAATTAATAAAATTTTTAAAAAGAAGCAGGTTATTCTGGTAGCTGTGAAAATTCTTTAATAAAACTGTATCCTTATATTGACATTTGCTTTTGCCTATAGTCTTGCTATTTAATTTACAATTTAAATATCACAGGACATCAAATTAAATTCATCCAGATTTTTTGAATAATGAATTGTGGAAATATCACAGATTGCAGAGTAAGCTCAGTCACTTGAACCTTATCTGCAGTAAAAGACTCATTTTCTTACTAAAGCCAAAATGAACCAAGTTCCTAAGTGGAATTACTGTATTCTGGTTATACTACTACTCTTGTTTCTTTTGACATTCATAGAACCAGAAGATGGTGACCCATCCATGACCACACACTAAACACAGAAGAAAGGGTGGAGAGATTAATTACTCCAGCATAGGAAGAAGACAAATATTTTATCAAGTTTGTCCCTCTGTTCATAGTGAGGAATATCAAATAGCATGTAATTTTCTCCACTTGTTCTTTGCAGAAATATAGGTATATCATTATGAATGTAATCTCTTGTACAAGTCAATAGCCCATTTAGATAATAAGAAAAACTGAGGATGATACCAGCCACTTGGTTTATAAAAGAAACTCTGGTGGTGTGTAGCACTTATAGTGCTGATAGATCAAGGTTATTTTTTTTTTGCATAGCAACAGATAATATTGGTCCAATCTTTCTTTGTGAAGCCTGTTCATAGATTCTTTAATCAAATTATAATACTGGGTGGGTTCAAGTTCAACTATTATTGCAGAACTTGAAACTGAATAATGTTCTCATGGTGCATCTGAGTACACAATCATATAGCTACAAAAAGTTATAGATGTACTTGAGACACATTTTTTATTTGACTCTCTATTCCAAAACACCTCATACACAGGGAAGAGGGTGATTACTTTGATTTTTACAATTAATTAATTTAATCTAATTTAATCAAAAATTTATAATTTTTGTCTATTTGGTCATGGTCATCACTCTGCAGGACTTATTTCTGGTTTTGTGTGCAGTCTTCACTCCTGACAGTGCTCCAACACCATATATAGTATCAATAATTAAACCAGAGTCATTTGCTAAAAGTGCTTTAAATCTGGTATAATTTGTCCAACTACTGTTCTACATAATATTTACAAAGTGTTTTACTAATTACTTTCGCAAAATACAGATAATATCAAAGTGAAAGATCCTTGAAGTATAGGAACTATGCTACTTAATTTTAAATGCAACTTAATTTCAGTAATTATTTTATTTTATATGTATATATATTATATCCACATGCAGTAGTGTTCAAAGATCATTCCTCACAAAGCTCAGGAGATCATATGGGGCACCAAGATGAATTTGTGTTGACTGCATGCAAAACAAATGTCTTAACTGTTGTACTAGCTCTACAGCCCTTATTGGAATACTGCACAGATTCCACATTTTTTTCTTGAAAATAATGGTTTTCCTTTATAATTAACCATTTAATAATTTTAACTAATTCAAATATAAAATTGAAGTATGACTTTATTGCATTCCTTTTTTAAATCATATGTGGGGTTTTAGACTATTAAACATGCAATTTAATATTTTGTTTTATTAATACAAACATATGAGAATAAGGAAATTATATTTTTAAGGAAATTATATTAAGAAGAATTTTTCTTCATTAAATTTGTAACTCAAATTCTAGGAAGAAAAATTACTGTAATGTCCTTTTTTCTCTGTGAAATGATATAAAATGATAAAAGAAGGCAATATAGCTAGACCCCTCCATATATTTAAAATGAAGAAGAGGGGCCTGAGAGATAGCATGGGGGTAAGGCGTTTGCCTTGCATGCAAAAGGACGTTGGTTTGAATCCCAGCATTCCATATGGTCCCCCAAGCCTGCCAGGAGCAATTTCTGAGCACAGAGCCAGGAGTAACACATGAGCTCTGCCGGGTGTAACCCAAAATAAATAAAAAATAAAATAAAATAAAATGAAGAAGATAAACTCAAACCTTAGCTACCCAATTTAAGACATCCTGATATCTAATACTATGACATTTATGCAAATAGTTATTATAATGTTTCAAAACAAATACATATAAACCAATTGAATGTATTACTGGTAGTGAATGCATATTATTTTCTGTTTAGTGTTAAAAATAGGTTATCTTTGCTGAGGATAAGGCTTAGTGATAAAGTTCTTTTCATGCAAGAAACCTACGTTCAATCCTCAGTACAAGAAACATGCACAGAATGCATAAACTCTCTGGATAAAATGTTACAAATATTATAAATGTGATTAGAACAGTAAACTTAATTCTAATTAAGATATATATATGTAAATCTAGATTTTAGAGAGTAATTTATGCTAGTTGTATGTATCTGAATATTGAAATATGTCTTTGAGATCAATGAAATAGTCAATGATTTCTAATCGGATTGAATTGAAGAAATATTATAGTTGAATGATCAAAGTAGCATCTTTAATTTTTATGTAGCTACCTGCAGAAAATAATATAAACCACAGAACAGAGATATTTTGTTTTAAATGTAGCCTGAGCAGCTTCTCATCAATATAATGCGATTATTAGATTGTGATTTTTATTTAGATAAGTAGACTGGCACCTTCTGACCCTGGAATCTTTAGAAAACCAGCCAAAGTTTTGTTCAATTTCAAGGTGCAATCTATACTAGCATAACCTATAATTATAATAAGTCTCAATATGTAATTAAAATTAATAGCACCATTCAGTCAAAAGAACATATTAATTTCAATAGTACATTATTTTGAAATAACATAGTAAAGTTTTTATTACTACTTCTAATAGTACAAAATTGTTAATCAGATATATTTTCTTTTTATAAGCTTTAAACAGTTATATTTTAGATAAATAAATAAATCATAAATAAGATGTAAATTGAAAATCCAAGTAGATTCTCTAGAGATAATGTGGTCAGTAAGTTGCTTTTCATTGAAGACAGCCAACCTGTGTTACATCTGTAAAACTTCATATATGGTTCCTGGAACCCAGCCAGGAGTGATTCCTGAGCACAGCTTAGGGAGCAAATCCAAGGTGCAAAAAAAAAAAAATATTAGTTCAGTAAAATGTCATTACAGAGGTCTCTCCCGCTGCTGCCATTGCAAGGGACACCTGTCTGATCATCGCTGCGACTTTGAGACCTACCACAGGACAGAAGCCCTGGAGAAAGCTGCGAAAATGAGGTAACCTGAGAACAACCAAGCAGAGTGAGGAAAGAGGAGAGTCTCTTCGCAACTACTAGCAAATGAATTCCACCACAACATGTAGAAAAAAAAACACACACACACCAAGCATGACGACGGGAAAACAGTGCAAGCCAACCCAGGCATAGAGAATAAAGATGGCAGTCAGTTGACCCAAAAAGTCCCGACCACTTAATTAGCCTCTCATAAGGAATTCAGAAAAGAAATATGGAGGATTCTCATAGAACTCAAAGAAAGCATAGATCGAGCTGAACAGAACACAAAGACAGAAACCAGAAACTCCAAACTTAATTAACAGATCTGAAAAACTTGTTAGATGAAATAAAAAATTCAATGGAAAGCTTTTCCAACAGAGTAACAGAAGCTAAGGACAAAATCAGTGAGCTGGAAGATAAGATACAGAACTACATACAGCAGAAGAGATTGGAAAAGTACAGTAAAGCAAATGATGAGACAATGGACAAATACTAAAGGAATTTGAACAGATAAAAATTGAAGTCTTTGATAAATTCAGTGGAAACAGCATAATAAGAATCATTGGATCCCAAAGACCCAGGAAGAAAATCACAGGAAGAATCAACAGTTAAGGACATCATTATAGAGAAACTCTCAGAGCTAAGAAGTCATGCAAACAAATACTGCATGGTTGATGAGTATGAGCTAAAAGAACCCAAAGAAAAGCACTTCAAGACACATCCTAGTCACAATGATGAATTACAAAGATATGGATAGACTCCAGAAAGCATCAAGATCAAAAAGAGAAATTACATTCAAAGGAGCAACCTTAATATTTACAGCAGACCTGTCAAAAGTAACCCTCATTGACAAAAGGCAGTGGTGGGATATAGTGACAAAACTCAATGAAATGAATGCTTCACCTGGAATACTGCCTACAACAAACTCACTTTTAGGTTTGAAGGAAGCATACATAGATTTATGGATAAACTAACAGTTCAGAAATTTTACAGACTCAAAACCAACCTTAAAAGAAAAATACATCTGTTAAGAGACACAGAGTAGCTAAATGGATCAAAAAGCTAAATCCAAAATTTTGCTACCTACAATAAACATATCTGAATAATGAGAACAAACATAGATTCAAAATCAAAGGCTGGAAGAAAATTATCCAAGCAGACAACTCCCTTAAAAAAGCTGGAGTAGCCATATTAATATAAAATGACACGTACTTTAGACTCAGAAAAGTTGTAAGGGATAAAGATGAGCATTTTGTAATAATCAAAGGATATATACAGCAGAAAGATATCACACTGCTAAACATCTATGCATCCAATGTGGGACCAGCAAAGTTGGGAAAAGCAGTAATTGAAAGGTCTACATAATGTCAAGATAGACCAACAGATACACCAAACTTCTACACAAAGATGACATGCCAAGATAATTATCTCTATCAACGTCAATGGACAAAAATGCAGAGGTAAAGGAGATATACACAGAATAGTCTCACTCATCTATGAATTTTAAGAAAAATAAAAAGACATTATTGTAATAATGCCCAGAGACAATAGAGTTGAGGGCTGGAAGGACCAGCTCATGATATGTTGCTCACCACAAAGAGTGGTGAGTGCGGTGAGAGAAATTACTACACTCACAACTATCATGAAAATGTCAATGAGTGAGATAAGTAGAAAGCCTGTTTCAAATAGAGGTGGGGATGGAGATGAAAGATGGAGAATATTGGTGATGGGAATGTTGCACTGGCGAAGGAGATGCTCTTTATATGACTGAAACCCAACCATAATTATGCTTGTAATCATGGTACTTAAATAAAGATATTTAAAAAATAAAAAATGGCATTTCAACTAAAATTTTATTATCATAAAACTATGTACACTTAATATTTTTAATATTTTATCCAAACTAAAATAAAATTAAACATTTATTTTCTCAATTACCCTAGCTTTATTTCATTTCTTCACTATTTATATATGGCTAATATTCTGTTTCTAAGTTCCACACAATAATGAATAGAGTTTGAAATTAATAAAGAAAAAATATATATAGCTTGCCAGAGGAATCCAAATAAATTTTATATCACTAATTCAATTAAGTTCAATATATAATTCCTTAAAGGACACATGTTGACTAAGCTCTTAATATTTGTTCAATTCAACATTTCAGTTGACTCAGTTTAATATTTTTGTATGTTTATAATGTTGTTTTTAATTTCTGTCAATTCCTGGCAGTTCTTGGGGATTACTCCTGTTTCTGCATTAGGGTAGCACTCCTAGTGGGTTCATGGGTGGAAGGGAATTAATATAATGTTCAGTATTGAACTTGGATCTATTCAAGGCAAGCTACCTGCTATACTATCGCTCTGGTCCTATTACTTGGCTTATGGTAGAACATTATTACATTAATATTTATTAAATACCTACCTATTCATTTCCTATCTTTAGTGATTGATATATATTTATGAAAATTGAATGAGTAAGAAATTAGCAATGAGTATTTCTAAATGTAGTGTATAAAATTGTTCTAATACTGATGATATATATAACAAGTTAATCACTTCATTTTTGTTAAATGTAATAAAATAATAAGATCAATTAATATATTTAAATAAGAGAAATACAAGATAAGCTTGGGATGAGATGCTGAATACATGTGTGTATGTATATATCAATAACAAAAACAGCAACATTGAGAAACTAATCAAAATTGCTTTTGTGCTGAAATGTGCATTTATTTATTACCTTACAGATGATGCACTTCAGGTTTTTTAGCTGCTATTAATTATTGTGAGTGTTGAGATGAAATCTCATAGACATATCTTGTCAGAAAAGGCTCCAAATGTCGCCTTGTCCCTTGGATCATAACTTCTATTCTCATAACTTCTATTCTCATGGCCTTCTGGAACTGCTCCTTTTTCTCTCTGAACTACATGTTTTTCTAAGAATGTAGTTCATATACTACATCTGGCACTTAGCCTTGGATGCTGACCAGTTTGCTTCTGTGACATTAACCTGGTGCCTGAGAGTCTGAGTGTCAAGAAGGTTGACTCATTTACAGTTTTCCATTATGTAACTCTAACATTTCATGTTGTTTCCTAAATAATAGATGCAGTAAAGCTAGCCTCACCATGGCTAAAATGCAGATAGTCTTGCCAGTGGCTCTGTAACAGATTTTTTCATGTTGACTACCAAGATAGATTAGTACACATTTCATTTATTTCCTTTTGCTTTGTTTAACATTCTATGTCTTGAAATAAACTTACTATTATGTTAGAAGATGGCTAAATGTTCTCTTCCACAACTAGAAAGGTTCTGTCATTTTAGACCTACTGCATTATGATTTGAACACATGGACATACTTCGTTTCCCATGTAACTCTCATTTATATAAGTAGAATTTAACATATAAGATATTTGCAAATATAATATAATAAAAAGACCAAATGATAACTTATTAAAATTAGTTATATTGTGTAACATGTATTTTAAATAAAAAAGTAATCAAAATTTAGATCTGGAAGTATAGCTGAGTTTCTATATATATAAAACTGTTTAAACAGAAACACTGAATCAACAAATCACCAGCAAAAGCTATAACTTTGTTCCAATGTAACCATGATCATAACCACATTTGGAATGTTAAACTGAGAATTCTGATGTGTGTCATCTTTAACTTGAATTATCTTCATTTGAATTAACTAGGAAAACAAAGCCTATGAGTGGCATGTAAGTCTGCCTTGACATGGCATATTTACAATGACTTATGTGGTCCTTTAACATTAAAGGAATATCATATACCAAGTAGAACTTTTTAAATTATCAATATATATTCTCGCCCCCAAACAGAATGGCTATAAAATGTATGAGGACTGTGATATTAAGTTTCTTCAGCAGAAATAAAATAGTACTGGTTTGATAATGATTAAAAATTATATAAATAATGTGACATAGGTGGACAGCATGTTAAAGTATTTCTTCTTCAGTAATTCAACTTGGAGTTGACATATCTTTAAGCAGGCTCCCCTTTAGTCATTACTTCTTGTCACCATTTGAAAATATGCCTGAATACCAGAAGCTATTTTTCAATATGACATTCAGCTATCAACACTTACTCTATTGTAATTCAACTTCTTTTGTCTTTTAAGGAAATTGCTATTGAATTATAGTCCTAGACCATCTCTAATAGCACAGTTACTAAAACTGATTTTTCATACATATTCATAGCTAAAACCATAAAGACCATTGCAGATTTCAAAATGATGCATCAATCAATGCCATAGATTAATGCTTAGCAATTCAAAAAATAGAGCAAAGCCTAATATTTTCTTTGTAAAACACTTACTGTGCAGTTTTATGCAAAACATTAAGAAAACAATTTGCTTTATGTATCTGCATATATCTCTCTCAAATGTACACAAAGTTGAGAAATAAGCAAAATGCTAAAAGAAAGACCTCTTTATGCAGTTGTCCGCCTTTCAAAGTCAATACTCTTGAGGCAAGTAATAGATTTCTGAAGTAGAAAACTAATACAGCCTTAAGCTAGGATACTTTTGAACTTGATTTAGCCCAAAATAGTCGGTAGCAATGTAATTTTTCTGGTGTTCTATCTCTTCTCATGATCCCTTGGTAACAAATTTTCTCACCTATCAACACTAAAACATAAAAATACTGTCAAAATTGTGGATTAAAGAGTTTTCTGTTGAAAAATCTATGGAAGAAAAATTGCTTTATATACAAAACTGTTTCTTCCTGAGTAAAAATTAAATCCAGCATAATATCCATAAAAAAGATATTCAGTAGTATGTAATGGGTGAGAATACAGTTATTCAACAATTAAAACTATTCTGACAACAACATGCTCTGTGGTAATATGATCTTCTGTGATAATATGATCTTATTAACTAAAAATTAAAATTTTGTAATTTTGATCTTTATGTCATATTCAAGATGAAGAAAATTCTAAAAATATTCTTATAACTAATATGTAGTAAAAACATTTTTAGGGACTGGAGCAATTATGGAGTGGGTAAGTCATTTGCCTTTCATATGGCTGATCAGGTTTGATCCCTTGCATACTGTATGGTTCCCCAAGCCTGCCAGGAGTGATTTTTAAGTGCAGAGCCAGGAGTAATCTCTGAGAGCCACCAAGTGTAGCCCAAAAACCAAAACCAAAACAAAACAAAGCATTTTTAAACTTTTAAAATATTAAATATATGATTTTCCCAGTAGATATGAACATTTGATTGTAATTTAGGAATTTATATTCCAAAAACAATTTAGACATAGATAAATTATTTTTAAAATATTTATAATTACTTATTCATACTCATAATATCAAGGCATATAAACACATGCAATGTATGGTACAAAACCTATAATTCACTTCAAGTTATCTGATTCAAAACTTTCCTAGTTTATTTATATTATCTCCTTTTTATAAATTTCCTTTTTGTTCAACTAAAATGATTTTGCAAGTCTAAATTTTCTAGTTTGTAATGCTAATCGCATTCCATTTTTTAGTTCAAATTATCTTTTTAGATTAAATACTTGGATTTTAGATACCAGACTACAAAATACTTGACAAAAATTCAAACTAAACTTTCCTAGATAGCAATTCCCATGATGAGTTTGGGTTAAACTCCAATAATTGGAATTAAAAAACAAAATTAAAAATGATGAATTACATCTTATATAAAACTCAAAATCTTGACCACAGAGAAAGAAACTGACTCTAAGTATGAAACCCTCATACTGAATGATAGAAAATATTCAAGCCTACTTCATCTGAAAATGGGCTAATACCCTAGAATATAAGGAATTCACAAATTCAAGAAACTTCTCAAATGGAAATACATTTTCCATTTGAAGGCATACAAGTTACCAACATACAGGTCAAGATTAGGATATCATAACTTATCTTCAAAACTGTAAACCATGGTGATGGTGACTAAAGTAAAAATTGAGTAATTGATTTAATTAAAATGATAGCCAAGTACTTTACTTTTTTATTTTTGATGAAGCAAGATAGTTTCTATTGAACTTTATTTCAAAGTAAGTGGGGGAAGAGGTATGGAAAAGTATATTTCAAGATAGAACACAGGCTTCCACAGAATGGATACGAGTGAAGTTACATAGAGATCAGAAAGACAGAAGCATGTTTAAGAAAGAACACAGGCTTGAAGAGCAGGTCAGTTTTAGAAGTTTTGTTTTTTGCTTTTCCTTTTATTTTTTTTTTGTTAATTTTTATTGTGACTGAAGTTCATTACACAGAATTATTTATGGTACATAGTGACAATGAGTGAAGGGCATTCCCACCACCAATGCTGTCCTCCCTCCACTCCTGTTCCCAGCATGTCTCCCATATCTCCCTCCTTTGCTCTCCCCCTCTCCCCCCACAGAATACTAGTATAACTGGTCTCCACTTAACAGCTTGTTGTAGGTTGGGTATCTATTCTGTTTGGTGTTCCAGTCTGATCATTTTTTATTTACACTGCATGGTCATATGACTGGCCCTGGTAGCATCCTTTTCTCCCCTCAATTTATGAGTCTGAATACTTCAAGTTGTGCTATTCTGTTTGAGATAAAAAGGTTAATAAAAGGAGAAGGGAAAATTTGGTATCAACTACTAAAAGCAAATGA
>PVKC010030585.1:0-14778 GCA_004027635.1 Crocidura indochinensis | reverse complement strand
GTCAGATTCCTTCTGCCTTCACAGATAAAGTAACAACTTTTCTTCTGGGACACCTCTGGTAGCCAGTTTTCATTGGGTCTTTCATGGCCTTTATGGTGGGTACTCTCTGGGAGCCAGATTTCTCTGGGTCTTCTTAGCCTTCTCAGGAGTGTCTCTGGAGTCAAAAAAGAAGAGAATCGGGCAACGTAACACATCCTCTCACTGCTATGTTAATGACCTGTTTGCCTTTACAGACAAAGGAGCGATCTCTGCAGGGATTCTCTGTAATGAGTTTTCACTGGGTTTCTTTTGGCCTTTCTACTGGGTCTCCTCTGGGAGCTAGTTTTTGTTGGATGTTTCTGTGACTACTCAGGAGAGTTTAAGAAGACAGAATAAAGGATAAACAAAGGCAACAGACCCTTTCCTTATCACTCCCAGGTGCTATGCTCACAGCAGGGGCCAGATTACTGTTGCCTTCACAAACAAATGGGTTATATTTCTGCTGAGGTACATATTAACCAGTTTTCACTGCTTCTTTCTTGGCCTTTCTGCTGAGTCACATCTGGAAGGCAGTTTTGGCTGGGTCTTTCTTGGTGTTCTCAGAGAACTGCAGGAGACAGAAGAAAAAGAAACAGGCAAAAGCAAAGGATCCTCTCTATATCTCTCCCATGCTCATTGCAGGGCCAGACCCATCTCCTCAGATATAAAAGTGCTACCTTTCTGCAAGGGCACCTCTGGTAGCCAGGATTTGCTGGGATCTTCTTGACCTTTCTGCTGGTTTACATCTGATTGCCAGTTTTCACTGAACTTTCTTGGCCATTTCAAAAGTGTTTCAGGAGACAGAAGAGATGAGAAACAGGCAACGGCGACAGATCTCCATTTCTCTCTCTCATTTGCTATGATCACAGCAGTTCTAGCCCCTTCTGCTTTAGAGACAAAGAATCTACCTTTCTGTTGGGGTGCCTCTAGTTGCCAGTTTTTGCTGAGGCTCTCTTGGACATTTATTGGGTCACCTCTGTTTACCAGTTTTCGCTGTTTTTTTTTTTTTTTGCCTTTTCAGCTAAATTTCAGGGGACAGAAACAGGCAAGGCAACAGATCCTCTCAGTTTCTCTCCTAGTTGCTATGCTCACAGCTAGGCCTTACATTTCCAGCCTTCAGAGACAAAGGAGTTCCTTTCTTCTGGGGTGCCTCTGGTAGCCACATTTTTCTGGGTTGTTCTTTTGCCTTTCCTCTAGGTCACATCTGGAAGTTGTGACCATTTTTTTCTCTTTTTTTTTTAGACTCTCAGTCTCCCACTTGCTATGCACACTGCAGCATTCAAAACCCTTTTGCTTTCATAGACAAATGAGATACCTTTGTGATGGTGTGTCTCTGCTAACCATATTTTGCTGGGTCTTTCTTAGACTTTTTCTTGGGTCACTCTTGGAAGCCATTTCTTGCTGGGTGTTTTTTGGCCTTTTCAGGAGAGTTTCAGGAGATGGAAGAGAAAAGAAACAGGAGAAGCGGCAGGTATACTCAGTCTCTCTCCCAGTTGCTATGCTTACAAAGGGGCCAAACCCTTTGTCTTTAGAGAAAAAGGAAGTACCTTTGCCAGATTTCACTGGGTTTTTCTGCTGGGTCACCTCTGGTTGCCATTGTTTGCTGTTTTTTTCTTGGCCTATTCAGGAGAGTTTAGGAGACAAAGAGAAAAAATCAGGCAAAGGTGACAGATTTTTTTAGTTTCTCTTCCAATTGCTATGCTCACAGCAGGGGCCAGACCCCTTCTGCCTTCACAGAAAGTAGCATTGTTTCACCTGGGGTGCCTCTGGTAGCCAGTTTTCAAGGGATCTTTAATCGCCTTTCTGCTTGCTCCTTTCAGGGAGGCAATTAACAGTGTGGCATCTTGGCCTCTCAGGAGAGTTTTAGAGGATAGAATAGAAGAGAATCAAGCAAGGTGACATACTCTCAATCTCTCTCCCAGTTATTGCACACACTTCAGCATTCAGAACACTTCTGCTTTCACAATCAAATGATTTACTATACTAATGAGGTGGTTCCTGTAGCCAAGATTCTCTTCATCTTTCTACACCTTCTCAGGAGATTTTCAGAGACTGAAAAAAAGAGAAACAGGCAAAAGCATCAGATCCACTCAGTTTCTCTCCCAGTTAGTTATGTTCAATGCAGCGGCCAGACTCCTACTGCCTTTACAGCCAAAGGAGATACATTCCTCCTGGGGCACCACAGCTAGCCAGTTTTTCTGGGATATTTTTGGCCTTTCTGTAGTGTCACATCTGGGAGCCATTTTTCCCTTGATCTTCTTGGCCTTAGAATAGTTTTACGAGATGGAAGATTAGAGAACAAATCAACAGCAACATATTCTCTCAATCTCACTCCCAGTTTCTATGCTCACAGCAAGGTGGTCCAGACCCCTTTTGCCTGAACAGACAAAGAAGCTACCATTCTGCTGTGGAACCTCAGTTGCCAGTTTCACTAGGTCTTTCTTGGCCTCTCTGCTGTTTCACCTCTAGGAGCAATTTTCTACTGGGTCTTACTTGGCTTTCTCAGCATTGTTTTAGGAGACATAAGAGAAAAGAATCAGGCAAAAGTGACAGATTCTCTCAGGTTCTCTCCCAGTACCTAGATTCAAAGCATGGGCCTCAGTGCTCTTGCCATCACATTTCTCTTCAGGCAATTCTGGTAGCCAGTTTTCCCTAAGTTATTTTTTGGCCTTTATAGGAGAGTTTCAGAGATTAAAGAGAAGAGATACTTGCTAATGCGGCAGATCCTCTGCCTCTCTCCCAATTTCTATCCTCACAGCAGCAGTCAGTACCTTCTATTTTAGTGTCAAAGAAGGTTCTATTCTGCCTTGGCACCTTTGGTAGCCAGTTTGTGCTGGGTCTTTCTTGATCTTTCTGCTGGGTCAACTCTGAGTGCAATTTTTGCTGGGTCTCTCAGCTTTTTCAGAAGTGTTTCTGGAGTGAGAAGAGAAGAGAAACAGGCAAAGATGGGAGTTCCTCTTAGTCTCTCTCTCACAGTTGCTACACTAAAAGAAGGAGCCAGACACCTCTTCCTTCACAGAAATAGTAGCTACTTTTCACCTGGGGATGGCTGGTAGTCAGTTTTCATGGGTCTTTCATGGCCTTTCTGCTGGAACTTCTCTTGGAGTCAGTTTACTCTGGACTTTGTTGGTCTTCTCAGGGGAGTTTCAGTCTCTCTCCCAGTTGCTATGCACACTGAAGCATTCAGAATCTATTTTCCTTCACAGACTCTTGAGCTAACTTTCTGCTGAGGCACCTCTAATTTTTGCTTGGGCTTTATTGTACTCTTTCTTGTGTCACCTCTGGAAGCCAGTTTTTGCTGGGTCATTCTTGGACTACTTCTCAGCAGTTTCAGGAGATGGAAGAGAAGTTAAATAGAAAAAGTAACAGCTCTACTCAATCTCTCTCCCCATTGCTATGGTCAAAAAAGAGGTCAGACACCTCCTGCCACAAAGACCTTTGCTATGCTGATCTACCTTTCTCATGAGGTGCCTTTCTGCAGTGTCAAGTATGGTAGCCTGTTTTTGCTGGGTCTTTCTTGCCTTTCTCAAGAGGGTTTCAGGTAACAGAAGTGTGGAGATTAAGTCAAAGGGAGCATATCCTCTCAGTCTCACTCTCAATTGCAATGCTCACATCCGGTTCAGACCCATATTGACTTCACAAAGGAGCTACATTTATGTGGTTGTGACCCTGTAGCCAGGTTTTGCTGCATATTTCTTGGCCTCTTTTCTGGGTTACCTCTAAAAGTCATTTTTTGCTGGGTCTTTCTTGGCCTTCACAGGAGAGTTTCAGGAGATGAAGAGAAGAGAAATGGGCAAAGGTGACAGATACCTTCAATTTCTCTAACAGTAGCTATGCTCAAAGCAGGGCCCTATCCCTCCTGCTGTTATAGAAAAAGGTGTTACCTTGAAAAGGCAACAGATCCTCTCGTCTTTCCTAGTTGCTATGCTCAGAGCTAGACCAGACACTTTCTGCCTTCATAGACAAAGGAGCTATGTTTCTTCAGCGGAGACTCTGGTAGGTAGTTTTCATGGAATCTTACTTGGCCTTACTTGTGTGTCATATCTGGCAGCCAGATTTCACTGGGTCTTTACTGGACCCCTCATAATAATTTCTGGAGACAGAAGAAATGCGAAACTGTAAAGGCAATAGATCCTCTCCATCTATCTCCTAAATTCTACACTCACAACAGGAGCCAGAACCATTTTGTCTTCACAAAAAAAGGAGCTACATTTCTTCTGTGTTGATTCTGGTAGACAGTTTTTGCTGGAGTTTTGTTTCTGGCCTTTCTGCAGGGTCACCTCCAAAGGCCAGTTTTTGCTATTCTTTTTTGGCTTTCTCAGGAGATTCAGAGACTGAAGAGAAGAGATACTTACAAAGGCGACAGATTTTATACAACTCTATTCAAGTTTCTATGCTCACAATATTGTCCAAACCCTTTTGCTTTTGAGATAAAGAAGGTACTTTTCTGTTGGGTTACCTCAGGTAACCAGTTTTGCTTAGGATTTCTAGGCCTTCTGCTGGGTTACCTCCTCTGGGTGCCAGTTTTTGCTGGATCTTTCTTGGCCTGTTCAGAAGAGTTTCAGGAATAGAAGAAAAGAGAAACAGGAAAGGCTACAGATCCTGTCATTCGTCTTACCAGTTGCTATGCTGACATTAGGGGCCAAGCCACTTTAACCTTCATAGGCAAAGTAGTTACCTTTCAACTGGGGCACCTCTGTTAGTGAGTTTTTGTGGCATCTTTCATGGATTTTTTGCTGGGTGCTCTTGGGGAGCCAGTTTTCGCTGGGTCTTTTTGGCTTTCTCAGAAGTGTTTCAGGTGACTAAAGAGAAGAGAATCTGGCAAGGCAACAATCTCTCCCAGTTACTACGCATATTGCAGCATTCAGAAACCTTCTGTTTTTACAGAAAAAGGAGCTACCTTTGTTGGGAGTCATTTTTGTTGGGTATTTCTTGGCCTTCTCAGGAGACTTTCAGGTGAGAGAAGAAACAGGCAAAATATACTCTTAGTCTTTATCCCAGTATTGTTGGGTATTTCTTGGCCTTCTCAAGAAGGAGACTTTTAGAAGAGAGAAGAAACAGGCAAAGGTGACAGATACTCTTAGTCTCTTTCCCAGTAGTTACAGTCATATAAAGAGTCATATACCTCCTGCCATCAGAGAAATAGAATCTGCATTTCTATTGGAACCATTCTAGTAGCTAGTTTTCGCTTGTTTTTTTTTTTCTTGGCCTTTCTGCTGGGTCACGTCTGGAAGCCAGTTTTTGCTGGTCTTTGTCTTCTCAGAAAAGTTTAAGAGATTGAAAAGAAGCTCTACTTGCAAAGGCAACAAATTCTCTCATCTCTTCCAATTTTTATGGTCAAAGCATAGACCAGAACCTTCTGCTTTACAGACTAAAAAGGTATTATTCTGCTGAGATGCCTCTGGCAGTCAGTTTTCACTGAGGATTTCTTGGCATTTCTGCTGGGTCACCTCTGGGTGCCAGTTTTCACTGGGTCTTTCTTAGCCTTTTCAGGAGAGTTTCAGAAGAGAGAAGAGAAACAGGCAAAGTTGAGAGACACTTTAATTTTCCTTTCAGTTGCTAAACTCACAGCAGGATCCACATTCCTGCTTCCACAGAGATATTAGTTATATTTTAGCCAGGGGGGCCTCTGGTAGCCTGTTTTTGGGATCTTTCAAGACATTTTTAATGGGTTTCCTTGGATTTCTTAGGAGAATTTCAGGAGACAGAAAAGAAACAGGCAAAGGCAATAGATCCTCTTCATCTCTATCCCATTTGCTATGCTCACAGCAGGGGCCAGATCCTTCTGTTTAGAGACAAAGGAGCTCTTTTTTTCGCTTGGGTGCCTCACATAGCCAGTTTTTGCTGTGACTTTCTTGGCTTTTCTGCTGTGTCAACTCTGGGTGCCAATTTTCGCTTGATCTTCTCAGCAGAGTTTCAGAGACTAAATTGAAGAGGTACTTGCAAAGACACTCTCAGACTCTCTCCCAGTTGCAATGCACACTGCCATGTTTGAATCCCTTCTGTCTTCACAGACAAAGGAGCTAACTTTCTGATGGGGTGCTTCCTGTAGCCATTTTTCATAGGATTATTTTGGAATTTCTGATGTCTTACCTCTGGGAAACAGCTATCACTGTCTTTTTCTTGGCCTTTTCAGGAGAGTTTTAGGGGACAGAATTGAATAGAAACAGGGGAAATTGACTTATTCTCTCAGTCTGTCTCCCACGTACTATGCTCCTGCAAGAGGCTGGGCCTCTAGAGACTTCACAGATAAAAGACCTAACTTGCTTCCTGAGTGCCTATAGTAGCCAGTTTTTGCTGGGTCTTTCTTGGCTTTTCTGCTGGGTCACCTCTAGGAAATAATTTTTGCTGGGTCTTTCTTGATCTTCTCAGTAAAATTTCATGAAACAGAAAAGAAGGAAACAGGCAAAGCACAGATACTTTCAGTCTCTTTCCTAATTGCTTAGCTCAGAGCTGGGAACAGAGTTCTCCTGGGCTGCTTCAGGTAGCTAGTTTTTGCTGGTCTTTCTTGGCCTAGTCTGGAGCATTTCAGGAGTCAAAAAAATAGTCTCTCCAGTTGGTTTGCTCACAGAAGGGGCCAGACATCTCCTGATTTCACAGCCAAAGAGCTACATTCCTGCTGGGGGTGCCTCTGATAACCAGTTTTCACAGGATTTTCTTTGCCCTTCTGCTGGGTCCCCTCTGGTACCAAATTTTCGCCTGGTCTTTCTTGGCCATCTCAGGAAATTCTAGAGACATAAGAGAAGAGAAATGGGCAAAGGTGATAGATACTCTCAGTCTCTCTCCCTGTTGCTATGCGCACAACAGGGGCCAGACCACTTCTTCCTTCACAGATAAATAGTTACTTTTCTGTTGGAGTGCCTTGTCTAGTCATTTTTGGCTGGTGTTTCTTCGCCTTCCTGCTTTGTCACCTCTGGGAGCCAGTTTTTGCTAGGTCTTTCTTGGCCTAGTCAGGTGACTTTACGAAGACACAAGATAGAGAAACATAGAAAGGAGACAATAATCCCAGTCTTTTCCAAGTTGTTCATGCTCAGTAGGGTTCAGTGCCCTCCTGCCTTCAGAGGCAATGGAGCCACCCTCTGCTGGAAAGCCTCTGAGCTAGTTTTCTCTGTTTTTGTTTTGTTTTGTTTTTTTGCTGGGTCACCTCTGGGAGCCAGATTGCTGAGTCTTTCTTCTTTTTTATGCTCAAAGCAGTTTTATGAGACAGAAGAGAAGATAAACAAGCAAAGGTGACAGATATTCTCAGTCACTTTCCTAGTTGTATTCTCACAGCAGAGATCAGGCCAAGTCTGCCTTTACAGACAAAGGAGCCACCTTTCTCTGTGATAGCCAGTTTTCACAGTCTTTTTTGTCATTTCTGGGAGGCAGTTTTTGTTTGTATTTTCTGCCCTTCCATGAGAGTTTAAGGATTGAAGGTGAATTGATAAAGAGGCAAAGGTGACAGATAATCTCAGTCTCTTTCCAAGTTACTACTCTCACATCAGTGGCCAGAACCCTTCTGCCTTCACATACAAAGAAGTTACCATTCTGCTGGTGTGCCTCAGGTAGCCAGTTTTTGCTAACTCTTTTGGTTTATTTCCTGTGCCACTTCTGTGAGCCATTTTCACTGGGTCTTTCTTGGCCTTTCTGTTACAGAAGACAGAAGAGACAAGAAGAAAGACAAGGGTGAATTCCTCTCAGACTTTTTCACAGTTGCTATGCTCACAGCAGTAGCCAGATTCTTCCTGACTTCACAAACAAAGGAGCTATTGTTCTGCTGGGGCACATATTGTAGCCAGTTTTTCTGTGGCTTTTAAGACCTTTGAAGAGTTACTATGGCAAACAATTTTTGCTGTATCTTTCTTGGTCTTCTCAGGAGAAATTTAGGAGACAAAATAGAAAAGAAACAGGCAAAGGCGACAGATTCTCTCAGTCTTTCTCCCACTTTCTGTGCTCATAGGAGGGCCCAGGCCCCACAAGCCTTCATAGACGAAGGAGTTACCTTTCTGCTGGGGCACTTCTGGCAGCTAGTTGTGCTCTGTCCTCTTGACCTTCTCAGCAGAATTTCAGGAGACAGAAGAGAAGACAACGAGGCAAGGGCTCAGTCTCTTTTCCAGTTGCTACAGTCTGCAGAGCCACACAATTCTTGCCCACACAGACAAGGAAGCTAACTTTCTCCTGAAGTGCAACTGATACCAAGTTTTTTCTGATGCTTTCCTTGATTTTATGTGTTATCGCCTCTGGATGCCAGTTTTCACTAGGTCTTTCTCGTTCTCCTGAGAGTTCCAGTAAACAGAAGAGAAGAGAAACATAGGCAACAAAATCTCCCTGTTTCTCATAGTTGCTACACTCATAGCAGGGGCCAGACTCCTCCTACCTGAACAGAAAAAAGAGTTACTTTTCTGATGGAGTGCTCTGGTATCCAGTTGTTTTGGATCTTACTTGGCCTTTCAGCTGTATCACTTCTGGGAGCCAGTTTTTGCTGGTTCTTGACTTTCTCAGGAGAGTTTTAGGAGACAGAAGGGAAAAAAGCAGGCAAAGGTGACATACCCTCTCTGTATATCTCTAAGTATTCCTGCTCACAGCAGTGTCCAGACCTTTCTGCCTTCACACTTAAAAGAGCAACCTCTGCTGGGGAACCTCTTGGCCTTTCTTTGGGTCACCTCTTTGAACCAGTTTTCACTGGGTCTTGCTTAGCCTTCTATGGAGAGTTTCATGAGACAGAAGAGAAGAGAAACAGGCGAAAGCAACAGATCATGACAGATATCCTTAGTCACTTTCCCAGATATTTTGCTCAAAGCAGGCATCAGAACATCTTGCCTTCACAGAAAAAGGAGTTATCTTTTTCCTGGAGCTCCTTTGGTAGTCTGCTTTTGTTGGTTTTATTTGCCTTTCTGCTGGGTCAACTATGGGAGATATATTTCTCTGAGTCTTTCTTGGCCTTCTCATGGGAGTTTCAGGAGAGAGAATAGAGTAGAAACTGGCAAAGGGGATAAATTCTCTGTCTCCTTCTCCCAGTTTTAATGCTCACAGCAGGGTCCAGACCCCTTATGCTTCAGAGACAAAGGAGTTACCTTTCTTCTGTGGCACCTCTGGTAGTCATTTTAAGCTGGGTCTTTCTTGGCCTATATGCTGAGCCAGATCCAGTTTTCGCTGGTTCTTTCTTGTCCTCAAGAGAGTTTCAGGACTCAGAAGAGAAGAGAAACAGGCAAAAGAGACAGATCATCAGTCTCTGTTCCAGTTGCTACACTCAGAACAGAGACCAGACCCCTTCAGCCTTCATAACAAAGAAGCTACCTTTCTGCTAGCCACAGTTCATAGCCAGGTTTCACTTGGTCATTCTTGGCCTTTTGGTTGGGCAACATCTTGGAGTCAGTTTTCACTGGATTTTTTTTGGCCTTTTTTGAAGAGATTCAGGGGCGAGAAGAGAAATAGGCATAGAGATAGATACTCTCTGTCTCTCTCCAGGTAATATACTCATTTGAGTCAGACTTCTGCTTTCAAAGAGAAAGGAATAATTTTTCTGCTGGGACTCCACTTTTATCTAGTTTTTGCTGTGTATTTCTTGTCATCTCTGGAAGGCAGTTTGCGCTGGTCTTTCTTGGCAATGTCACAAGAGTTTAATAATAAAAGAGAGAAGAGAAAGAGGCTAAGGTGACAGATAATCTCAGTCTCACTCCCAGTTACTATGCTCAATCAGTGGCCAGAACCCTCCTGCCTTCACAGAGGAGATTCCTTTCTTCTGAGGTGGTTCTTAGCCAGTTTTTACTGGATTCTCTAAGCTTTTTTTTTGCCATAACACCTCTGAAATCCAGTAATTGCTGGATCTTTCTTGACATTTGTAGGAGTTTTTCAGGAGACAGAAGAGAGGAAACTATCAAAGGCAATACCCTCTCAATCCTAGTTTCTATGCTCACAGAAGGGTACATACCCCTCCTGCCTTCACAGTCTAAGGAGCTATCATTCTGCTAGGAGTCTCTGGTAGCCAATTTTCACTGGGTTTTTCTAAACATTTCTGCAGGGTCATCTCTTGTAACCAGTTCTTGCTGGGTCTTTCTTGGCATACTCAGGAGAGTTTCAGGAGACAGAATAGAAGAGAAACAGACAAAAGTGACAGGTCCTCTCCACTTCCAGTTGCTATGCTCAAAGCAGGGGTCAGACCCCTCCTGCCTTCACAGAGTAAGGACATACCTTTATTCTGTAATTACTCTGGTAGCCAGTTTTAGCTGTATTTTTTTTTTCTTGGCCTTTCTGCAGGGTCACCTCTTGGGAATCAGTTTCCACTGGGTCTTTCTTGGTCTCCATAGGAAAGTTTCAATAGACAAAAGATAAGAGACACAGGAAATGGTGAGAATCTTCTCAGTCTATCTCCCAATTGCTAAACTCATAGCACCTACAAAGACACTTTCTTCTTTCCCAAAGAAAGTACCTTCTGGTGGGGGGGTGCACCTCTAGTAACCAGTTTTCTCTGGGTCTCTCTTGGTCATCTTGGTTAGTTTTAGGATACAGAAGAGAAGAGAAATAGGCAAAGTTGACAAATCCTCTCAGCCTCTCTCCCAATTGCTGTGCTCTCAACAGGGTCCAGACCTCTTCTGCCATCAGAGACAAAGAAGTTTCCTTTCTGCTGAGGCACTTCAGGTAGCCAGTTTTCACTGGTCTTTCTTGGCCTTTATGCTGGGGAAGTTCTTGAAGCCAGTTTTTGCTGGGTCTATCTTGACCCAATCAGGAGAATTTTAGGATACACAAAAGAAGAGAAACAGGCAAATTTGATAGAATTTCTCTGTCTCTCTCCCAATTATTATGCTCTCAGGAAGGGCCTGACACCCCCTGCATCTACAGACAAAAGTAAAACCTTTGTACTGGAATGCCTCTGGTAGCTAGTTTTTACTGGATTTTTCTTGGCATTCCTCTGAGTCAGCTCTGGGAACGATTTTATTCTGGATGTTTTTTAACTTCTCATGATATTTTTAGGAGAGAGAAGAGAAAAAAACAGGCAAAAGTGAGAGAAGTAACAGCCAGAGCTAAAGATTACATGTAACCAAATACAACATGTTTGAAGAGTACCAGCTTAAATATACCTTAAGAAAAATACCCCCAACACACATTCTAGACACAATGATGAATTCCACAGGCAGGGATACAATACTGAAAGCAGCAAGATAAAAAAAAAGGAAATTACATTCAAAGGAGCATGCCTATGATTTATAGCAGATCTGTCACAACAAACCCTCAGGCTAGAAAGCAGTTGAGATATATAGTGACAAAACACAATAAAATGAATGCAACACCTAGAATACTACACCCAGCTAGACTCACATTTAGGTTTTAAGAAAGACTTCTACTCCACCCTGGGTGATGACATCAGACCTCTGTATCTAGAGATATCAGTATCTGCACAGGTCCAGGAGTGGGACTTATGATGAAGTCTTTCTTTGTGGTTCTAGAAGTTTTGTTCCCCCAGTGTCATTTTAATCCATATTCTATGGTTGGTGGTCTTGATCTTTGCACTGATCCTAGGATGGGACCTAGGATAGTGTCTTTCATTGTATTTCCAGAAGCCCCTTTCCATTGGAATTGTCTCTGCCAGACCTTTGGAACTGAGGATCTTGGCTGTTGTGCGGGTCATAGTTCAAACCCTAGTCTAGGGCTTTTTTATTGGTTCCAAGATATATACAGTTATATACGGTTATGGTTCTAGCCATCAGTCATCTGTAAATCATGATCTTGGCTTTTGGACCAACCAAAGGGTGACAAGTAAGTCTGCTTTTGTCTTATTATTAGCTGGTGAGGTAGGATAACCTGCTCTTGTGTCAAATTGATCCCATTTTCCTCATTGTCAGGATATCATATTAGAACTGGCACTTGTTGGTGGCCCAGCAGTATTAAGGATGTCTCGGATGGGATTTGCTTCCTGTAGCTGTTGTGAAGAACTGTCTTTTCTATGTCTGGGATCCAGGGTTCAAGGCTGGGCGGATGGTGTCTAATCACCTGAGGTCTAAGTTGTGTCTAAATGACATATTTTCAAGGTGAGAAATATCCCTGTACTGTAAACAAGCATGAGTTCTTATCCTTAGTAGATAATAGCTCTTTTTTATATGTGAGATTTTCCCTTTTTTAGTGTGCCTTTATAGAGAGAAATGTCGCTACTTTATATTGTTGGTGCATTTAGGGTTGGACAGAGAAGGAAACAGAAACAAGTAATACATCCAAAAAAGGTAAAAATAGGAATAAAAGTATATGTGCTCACATATGTATAAGTAGAATAAACATTTAAAAATGAATTAACAACATAATTAAAGGAACAAAGTGATGCAAGAGACTACCTTACTTTTGGGGAAAAGCAGGTGAAGAGGTGATGTAATACAGGTCTCATACTTATGTTGAAAGTATAGGTTTCCACATTGTTTTTTGGGATTTTCTTGTGGTGTCTGCGTTCCCTGGCACCTTTTCATCACACCCCCTGACCTTCTTGAGATTGGCTAAGGATTTGCGGCAGGGAGATATTGGAAGAGTTCTTGCATTGGGGATACTTTTAGAGCTAAGTCCGGTTTCAAGAAACAGTCCATGCTAGGGGGAGTTCGTGTGGAGTGCCCCACAGCATGAGTCAGCAGGGGAATTGGTTGCCTTTTCTTGCAGGGGGCGAGGTTTTGGTTGGACTGGGTGTTCCTTCGCTTGGGTGCTGAGTACTGGTTCATTGGGGTAGGAGGTCAGTCTTGATACCTAATGGATTAAGATTTGAGGATGAATGAGGATGAAGAGTTTTAATACAGTAGGAGGTCTGGATGGGATTGAGGGGTGAAGGGATAATTGGATTTCAAAAAGGGGGAAAAGGAAATTATATGGAAGGGTTGGAAGAAAGAAAAAAGAGAAAATATATTGGAAAGAATGAGAGAAGTGAAAGGAAAAGAGAAGAAAAAGAAAGAAAAGAAAAGAGAAATAAAAGAGAAAGTCATGAGAAGAGAGGGGCAAATAGCAAGGGAATGCTAGTTTGCTTGAATGTGTTCGATGAGTAGGGCCTGTAGTTTAGGTCGTGAGTCACAGTTGCTGCTTCAGTGGTCTGACTGGTCACATGCTTCAAATCCTAAAAGAAGGTATAACCTAGGGATAAAATATAAGTTAAAGAGTTTTCTTGGGACATTCTCAGTGCAAGCTGGGTATGGTAGCTCGTGTGACTAAGCCTCGAGCTGCCATCTTAGTTTGTCCACCTTTTGTCTCCAAGAACACCTGTGGACAGAAAAGCTGAGAGGTTATTTAAATTAGTAAGATTAAAACATTACAACATAGTGTTATGGGATGTTTCCATTGGAGTCAGTGATTTCCTGTCATATACTTTACCTGTGATCCTGTATAGATTCCCTAAGGAATTATTATGGGCCTTTGTAGTAGAAGGCTGATTATTTACCTGTTCTCCCTATGCTTCTGTTTCTGCTGTTGCTGATCTCTTTGTGGTATAATGTGTAGTCAAGAGTTTGTGTTGTTCCTTTTTCAAGTATTTAGGGTATTGCTCCTGAGTATGTGTTAACTATTACAGTGTTTGGAGTTTCTACCATGTTAAACCCTGTTATTTCTTGAGTACTAGTTGTATATAAGGTGTATGTTCTAGGTTGGTGGTCAGCAACCTGCAGCTCGCGAGCCACATGTGGTTCTTTAAAATTTAATTTGGCTCTTCTGTGTTTTCTGTGTTCCAGGTGGCTGCTCCAGGATCAGACTACTCCTATGCTGTCAGTATCCGCCCCGTGTGCAGCCCCCTGGGGCGGCTCCGCACAGCTCCAGTCGAGTCATGTGGTATGGGGGGGCGTGACTTTCTGTCTGGTACCGCCATTGAGGCAGCATTTCCTCTACATTACGGACTGAGGAGCAACAGAGGAGAGAGCCATGTGTGGGTCAGTTGCTGCAACTTGGTGCCTGGTGAGTCACTGTCCAGTCTGGACTCCGCGCATCCCCTCCCCTGTAGGACAGTATTTGTATTGGGGCCCTGTGAGCCAGAGCTTCATGCATTTTTTAATCTAGGAGCCAGCAAAGTGAGTTAGTGGTTCTGAGGTCAATATATAACAGTACCAGTGAGGACTATTTGAGTGAACACTGCTTAAATTATCCATGATAAGTCCCACTAATTTTATAATACTATTTACACATATAAGATGCCATTTTTGCGTCATCCACAGATTCCCCCCATAAAAGTGTGTCATCCTCAGTTCCCCCATAACAGGAAGTCATCCACAGATCCCTCATAACAGGGCATCATCCACCAATACATACACAGATAAATAACAGTGCATCTTCCACAGGTAAATAGCAGTGTGCTATCCACAAAGGTCCCTATAACAGTGTGTCATTCAATATTCTTTTATGTGACTAAGGATGCCAGTTTGGATTTGGTGGATTTATTTTAAAATGAAAAATTTTATAGGTGCTCTATTTGACATGGCTACAAAGAAAGAACAATGAAAAATTGAAGACGAAAGTCGAGAATTTAATGTGGAATGGACTGAGTCTTTTGCGTTTCAGAACATAAATGCCTTTCCAAATTGTCTTATTTCTTTTTTTTTGTCCCCAGATTCACAATACAGACCCGGCAAGGGTCTGGGTTGAGGTATATATGGGGTGCATTTACTGTACCTCTCTTTCTATACAGTCAGGGTAAAGAACACAGCCTGTGATAAGAATTGGGAGGTCTTATTTTTTCTTTTCTTTTTTGATTTTTTCTTTAACTTCTTTTGTAAACACCCCCTTCACTAATGCAACTTTCCCGCCACCAGTGTCCCAAAACTCCCTCCCTCC
>PVKC010030584.1:0-14773 GCA_004027635.1 Crocidura indochinensis | reverse complement strand
GATTACATATGTCTTTGTGATTAGGTTTCGGTCATGTGAAGAACACCCCCTTCACCAGTGCAACATTCCCACCACCAATGTTTGAAATAGTGCTTGTCTAAAAGTCAATTAGGAATAGCTTTGTAGGGGCCAGGAAGGTGGCACTAGAGGTAAGGTGTCTGTCTTGCAAGCACTAGCCAAGGAAGGACTGCGGTTCAATCCCCCGGTGTCCCATATGGTCCCCCCAAGCCAGGAGCAATTTCTGAGCACATATCCAGGAGTAACCCCTGAGCATCAAATGGGTGTGGTCCAACACCCCCCTCCCAAAAAAAAAGAAGGAATAGCTTTGTAATTTCATAGTGACTAAATTTAAAAGAGTATTTTCTTTTGGTCAGCATTTCTCATAAGGGACAAATATGCCCCCTTGGAACACCAGAATATATCAAGGTGACATGGGTAAAAATTGTATAAATAAAGGGCTATCGCCAAGACAACAGGTCAACTGACATACTGGTAGGTCCACAATAAGGAAACAAAATCATGAGAAGGCTGTCACTGGAAAGAAGGCTGAAAAAACTCTGGATTAGATTATTACATAAGAAACAGAGTGATCTCCATTTTGTAAAATAATCTAGATTGTGTGTATAAAATGATACTGATAATATTATTATGAATATTAAATTATAGTTACATTTTATGAATTATACAAAGCCAGTAATGAACCTATTGCCTCCTGTAAATAGAGAACTCTGTAAATGTGGGTGTACACAAAGAAAATAATACTAACACATAAAATGACTATCTTTGATTAAGCCATAAGTGAGCAATAACTAGTGAAATAACTTTTTCATAATATGGAATATTTATAATATATAAACTTTTCACTATTTGGATTATTAAAGTGTATAAACCAGTAAAGAGTTCATAAGAACTAATAACTAAAATTACATACAAAGCAAGTGGAGGATGGTCTAGCTGAGATCCAGATTCCATTCTTTCTCTAATATGTTTAGAAAGGGTTCTCAGGAAATGTCATCTTGGTATATAGAATATGTTTAGCAAAGCCATAAGAAACATTTACTAATTGCTTCATTACCTAAAACAGTACATATTTGTGGTTAATACAAATAAGTAGAATTCATATCAAATCATCTTTCTATTATACTGATCTATATGGCAGAGCAGATATTTAATTTCAAGGAATTGGGTCTTTGTCATATAATTCAACTCTTTTTTTTTTTTTTTTTTTTTGGTTTTTGGGCCACACCCAGTGACGCTCAGGGGTTACTCCTGGCTATTCGCTCAGAAGTTGCTCCTGGCAGGCACGGGGGACCATATGGGGAACCGGGGGATCAAACCACCGTCCGTCCTAGGTTAGCGCAGGCACCTTATCTCTAGCGCCACCACCTGGCCCCCATATAATTCAACTCTTATTTGTCATGTGAGTCTACTTTATCTCTTCTTGAAGGCCTTAGTTGATATTATATTCCTTAGCTTAAGATATATACTTTGCTTCTGTTTGTTTTACTCATTCAAACCTTCATTTCTACACATATGATCTATTTATTTAAACATATGTGAGGGCACACACAAGTATGTGTGTATGTACATATATAAGGGTAAAGAAGTAAATCAATCATTGAAATTTAGAAAAAATTAATAACTAATGTTAATTATAAAATATTAGATTAAATGAAATTCATATGGACCTACATGATATATTCTGATTGTTGGTATATTAACGATTAATATTTGTAATCATTGTATTATCTTTTAAAAATTTTATGTAATTTGTAAAGCTTTTGTTTTCCATGTATTTTAATTTTGAATTAAATATACCTAAAACTTATATATTTTATATATATTTATATATTTCTGTAATATTAATATATGAGTATATATTTATATTGAATTAAATTTGTTTAGACACTAGAAAAAAATGGAAGCAAAGTGATAGCACAACAGGTAGGTTGCTTGCCTTGCACATGACCAACCCCTGTTTGACTCCAAGAATCTGTTATGGTTACCTGAGCCTGCCAGTAGTGATTTCTGAGTTCAAGGCCAAGAATAATCCCTTAGCACTGCTGAGTGTGGCCCCAAAACAAAAACAACAAACAAAAAAGACTTAGAAGAGTAAGAAAATGACCCTTTTTCCTATGTATGTATAAAATTGATTTTCTACCTATGACTTCATCCATGAATAATATAGTCAATATATCTAAGCAGAACATAAAATGAAGTAAACTACTCTGCACTAATTATGAGTTTCTAAATGCTTTATTTTATGGTAGAGTACAATAGAAAATACAAGTTCAGGAAAAGTCAGCAAATACATTTTAACTACTATAAAAGAAGGCATAAATATAATATGTATCATTTTACCCAATCTCCATCTTAATTAAAAAGATAGTCTTGACGTTAGGCTGTTGAAAGTCAAGGAAAATTTAAGAAAGGATTCACATGAAAAGAAAAGTCAAATTTTATTTTTAGCAGAGCAAAAATAAAACATATTTTTGCATACATATTTAAGTAGTTTTCCATGTTCAGAAATAATTTTTATCTATCAATGAGATATATGAAAAAATAGTGCTTTCATTTTACATAGCTGTTTATTGTAGACTTTAACTTTGTTGCAAGACCTTTCAAATCTCAAATAGAGTGAAACAAATAAAATATGGGTGCTGGAATCATTAGCATTTAATGAATAACAAATTAGTTTGCCTGGGCTAGTAATCTGAATTATTCTTTCTCCTGAGTTTTTCATTTATGTTATCTTCTTTCATGCAAATTAGGGAATGACACAAACACAATTAGATGTGGCTGCTATCTCTTTAGCAAGTTCCAGGAAATGGACTTCACAAAATAAATTACAGATGTATTTTTTCTGAAACCAGCAACAATCAACTCTATAGTTCAAGTAAATCTTAGACTTCATTTCATCATCATGTACAGCATTAAAGTATAAAGTAGTACAAAGTCAATATTTTTAAGAAAATGAATTAGACGTTTTCTCCCATTTTATTTTTCCTCATGAATAATGGATATCATGAAGTCTTGGGGCAAATGCATACTAGAGAATAGAATATTTCTGCTTAGTGCAAAAATTTAGTCTTCTGAGAATTCACAACTCCTTTTTTTCTTTTTTTTTTTTTTTGGTTTTTGGTTTTTGGGTCTTACCCTGGGACACTCAGGGGTGACACCTGGACATGTGTCCCTGGCTTGATTTCATTACTTAGTTATAATGCTAAATGACGCTCCAATTCATTTTTCAGAGGAGTTGAATCAAACAATATTCCTGATAGTGGGTGAGAATTCCTTTTGACCACATCACTGCCAACACAGATTGTTTTCAGTTTTTGTTTTTGATTTGTGTCATTCTCACTGACATAATACTTCATAGTTACCTTGATTTGAGAATCATTAATGAATGATGATGAGTATTTTATCATGTGTCTTCTTCAGAGTTGTTCCTTTATTTGCTCTCTTCATTATTTAATAGTTGCTTGTTGTCATTGTTGATCATTATGAGTACATTTTAGAGCTTTTAGGGTTTGTTAAATCTGAAGATTTGTTGAATATAAATTATTTCTCCCTTTCATTTGAGTGTTTTTTTAGTTTTATTTCATGCTTCTTTTGCTATTTGGAAACTTTTTAATTTATTATGTTTCCATTTTTTACTTTTTACTTGATGCTTTTTGCCAATAAAATCATATTATTGAAAAAAATCTTGAGAATCCAATATTACCACACTCTGCATATATTTTTCTCACTGTACTTTACAGATTCTTGATTGTTCTCAAGTCCTTTGGCCCACTTTCAATGATTTTTGTGGAATATGTGAGTTTTTCGTGCAGGGTATGAGACCACATTTATTACATGTGGTTATACATGTTGTTGAAGAGACTATCTTTATTCTGATTCATGTATTCAACTCTCTTGTGGAAAATTAGTTGATCCTAGATCTAGGGATTTGTCTTCATTCTAAACCATGGTTAGAAACTTTATCCTTATTTAAGTGCATGCTGTGCTGATCACTAAGATTTATAGCATAATTTCAGGTTAGGTAATAAGATACCTCCAAATATCTTTTTTCCCAAATTTCTTATTTTTCATTATGAGTTAGGATATTGGGGTGTTTTATGATTCCATATAAACTTTGTTAGAGACTTTCCAAGTCCTTAAAGAATGTCAATTGAATTTGGATGGATGCTACTTTCATTGAATCAATATACTAGATAAATATGTCATTTGCAAACATATAATTTTCTAGAATGGAAAGTATCTATAAATTTCTTAGTTTTCAAGGTATAGATAAAGCATATCTTGGGTTAAGTGAATTTCAAGGTACTTGATATTATGGACCCTATTTTATATATTTTTTTTAATTTGAGGAGTGGAGGAAACATACTCAGCAACGCTCAAGGGGTATTCCAGATTCAAAACTCAGGAATTACTCCTGGCAGTGCTGGGGGTGAGAGGAAGATGGGATGCTAGATGTCAAACTTTGGTCTAACACATTCAAATTAAGTTCCTACTTGATGTACTCTCTCAGGCTCCTGGACCTTCTTTTAAATGGTGAAGACTTTGAGTTCTATCTCTTCTAATTCAATATTTGGAGGTAAAATTGTGACAGATTTTTTGTGTGTAATTTTTTTATTCAATATTTTACTGTACTGTTTATTGTTTCTATGAAGATTTTAGTGGACTCTATACGGTTCTCTAAGTATATTATGTTATCTGTAGAGTTATCTCAATTAATTATTTGTGGATGTGGGGTATTAATAGTGAAGTCATGGTTTTGTGTTTCAAATACAGTGGGAGAGAAAATAACTGATCAATTTCTGCGAAATATGATTAAGCCAGGATAAAAGTATGAAAGAAACTATAAAAATAATTTACTGTGCTTTTCTACAATTGATTGAAAATTTTTGTCAGAAAAGCATCTACATAGTTAACTCTGCTTCTAATACTATGACTCAATTTCTTTGTTTAGCACCTTTTAATATTTCTTTCTTTTTTGTCTGGTTATTTTTCTTAGTGATTTTGAGCCACACCTATAGATGCTCAAAGTTCACTGGCCTCTCTGCACTCAGGTATAATTCCTGGCTTTGCTTAGGGGGCTGTATGTGATGCTGTGGATGAATTCAGATAGATTGCAAGAACAAGTGCATTGCCTGCTGTACTATCTTATGGATTCTTTTCTTTCTTTCTCGTTCTCTTTTGCTTTCTTTTTCTTTTTTTCTTTTTTCCTTCCTTCTTTTTTTCTTCCATTCTTTATTTCTTACCTTAATTGTTCATGACACAAATATGGCATGTTTTCTTTACACACCAAACTAATTAATCCTGAATATAAAACATTCATTGTAATTAAGTAAAAAGAGAATAAATTTAAAAGCTTTAACTACAAACAAATGGATATTGTTCAAATACTATGTATTTTCTTCTTCCTTCCTTTCTTTGTTCCTTCTTTCTTTTTCTTTCTTTTTCTTTCTTTCTCTTTCTTTCTTTCTTTCTTTCTTCTTTCTTTCTTTCTTTTTTCTTTCTTTCTTTCTTCTTTCTTTCTTTCTTTCTTTCTTTCTTTCTTTCTTTCTTTCTTTCTTTCTTTCTTTCTTTCTTTCTTTCTTTCTTTCTTTCTTCTTTCTTTCCTTTCTTTTTTGCTTTTTAGGCCACACCCAGTACTCCTGGCTATGCGTTTAGTAATTGCTCCTGGCTAGGGGGACCATATGGTACAATGGGGGATAGAACCACAGTCAGTTCTAGGTTTTTGGGACAAGGCAATTGCCCTACAGCTTGTGCCACCACTCTGCCTCACAATGTATTTCTTTAGGCTTGAAAGTATTTGCTCCATTCTATGTTAACATGACTATATTCCTCCCTCTTCTTTATTTTGTCCTCTGTTCTATTCCACTATTCAAAGTTCCCTGTCTGCATTGCCAGTCAAAAATCTCACATCATGTTTGTGTGTCCTTAATTAAGAAAATCTTTATTAATAAAGCTATATTATCCTAAAACATCATTTTTTTCTTAATGAAAACTTTGAATAATGCTCTTGAGTTGTATAAGTATATAAACACTCTCTCAAAAATACATTAAACAGAGTCAAAAGTAAGTTTATAAAAGTTTTCTATGTAGAGCATAAAAAAGAGCTTATAAATACTTGAATAAATTTCCAATATGACTGTTTTCACAGAACCCCAGGAGAGAAAAAATCTGTAGGAAGGAAGAATGAGAAAGCAGTATTCAGTTCCTGTGAGCTAAAGAAAAGAGAAAAAGTAGGACTCTGCCTCTAGCTATAGTTGTGATTGCTGACTTCAGCAGAACAGTTTCAATATTGTACATTACTTCATGCTTCTCACCTCTTACACAAAGAATCGACATGCAGCTAACTACTTATATAGACGATTTTTCTTTTAAAAAACAGGAGGTAGAGGTTAGAGAGATAGCACAGCGATAGGGCAGTTGCCTTGCATACAGCCATTTCAGGACAGAAGGTGATTCAAATCCCCATATCCCATATTGTCCCGAGTCTGCCAGGAGCAATTTCTGAGTGTAGAGCCAGGAGTAACCCCTGAGCTATGCCTGACGTGACCCCTCCCAAAAAAGACAGGAGGTAGATAAAAATTATATAAAAGAACTTGGCCAGGTATTTTAACATAAAATATCTTAATTACTACACTGCTACTGTTCTACTATTTTCAAGAGCTATCGTAGATCTATGGTTTCACCATTATGTACAAGAGAAGTGTAAATACAATATCCCTTTTACCTGAAATGAAAGAAGTAATTGAATTCTAGTATTTAATTTTAATTGCTTCTTTCATGATTAATAAAAGTCTTACCTGTAATAGGTTCATGAGGAAAAAACGTAGTAAAAATTCTAATTAAATTTTAAGAAAAATAAGACATTTTTGCAACAATCCTCAGAGACAAAGAGAGGAATGCTAGAACTTCCAGCTCACTTCATGAAGCTCAGCACAAAAAGTGGTGAGTGCAGTTATAGAAGTACCATAACTGAGAACTACCATAACCATGTGAATGAATGAGGGAACTGGAAAGCCTGTCTAGAGTTCAGGAGGGGATGTAGTGGGGAGGAGGAAGATTTGGGACATTGGTGGTGGGAATGTTGCACTGGTGGAGGGGGGTATTCTTTACATGACTGAAACCTAATCCCAATTATTTGTAATCAAGGTGGTTAAATAAGATATTATATTAAAGATAAATAAATTTGAAAAAAATTCTAATTAAAGTAGGGAGAATCTATATGAATTAAGCTAGTTAGAAATGTTCACAACATAAACATACCTTCGTGTACAACATTTTTTCAGTTTATTCTTTTGTTTTGTTTTGTTTTGGGGCCACTCCCAGTAACACTCTGGGGTTACTCCAGATATGTATGAAGAAATCGCTCCTGGCTTGGGGGACCACATGGGATGCAGGAGTATTGAACTGCGGTCCGTCCTAAGCTAGTGCATGCAATACAGACACCTTATGGCTTGTGGTACCACTCTGGCCCCTAACAATTTATTTTTAAGTATAATTCTACCTCACAGGTTCTGAGAGACTAACAATATGCTTTGGAATGTCATGGTGAGAAAAACAAATCCAGAGAAACTACTTCTCTCTTCTAGTGTCTGAGACTGTTCAGGTTCTTTATGGAGGTTTTACATCTATTTAATTTTAATCTTGCAGGAACGATGTTCTGATACCCAATTCTAATCAGAACCAGAGGGATCATGTGTTTTCTTGATCAAATCCTCCACATTAGATCTAAATGTGATACAAGCAGCTTCATAAACCAAGAGTGAAAACCAGCTGAAATAGTATTGAGTAGAAATTCAAGATGGCACAAGGATATTTTCCAATTTGTATAATATCTGTGTTTTGATTCTGTAATATCACTTTAATTGTAGCATTTAATATGACTGCATTTATGAATAGAATAGTGTAAGTAGGTTATAGAATTATATTTTCCTTATATATAATATCCATTTCAAAAGAAGAAAAGTGCATGTGAGATAACATATTAATATCTTCTTAATATTAAATACTAAAATTCTAACCCCTAATGTAATATAAGTAAAAAAAAAGGCTTCTAAGAGGTAGATAAGTCATAAAGAATATACATGAAAGAATTTATATTTGGAGAAAGTGAGAAATTAAATAGATATACTAAAAATGCAAAAAGAATTCCTTCTATTAATTAGGAAGAGTATCTTTACTAAAAACCCAGCCATACTAATAGCCTGAAGTCTGACCTTACACAGCCCCCAAGTGGCAAAAAAACAACTATTGTTTAAGCAAACATTTCTCAAAGAGGGCCATATAGCCTGCTTATGAAGATCACCAATGAAAATTCTTCAATGAAAGAGGAAGCCTCAGTTTCCCCTTGCAAGCAGTTCTATTTGTCCTTATTGACCTAACACTCACCCTATCCTAAGGGCCTACATAATGCTTTAAACATCCTAACTCGGGGGAGAGGGGGGTTTAAAAAAAACATCCTAACTGGACTATAGGATACTGCCCTATCAAAGAGGATAAGAAAATGGACAATGCCTAAGGTAAATGGCTAAACCCAAAGGACTCAGACCAACCAGATTCCTCTGTAGCATCCTGGATTCTTTGTAAAGGAATGCAAAAAGCCTTTTAAGGTCTATACTAATACTCAGTTTCCTATAACCCTACCCACCCCACCCAAAAGTCTTATTAACTTAGCTCTCCCACATAGGAAGTTCCCTTTCCTTCTCCTTTACTTCCAGAAAAAAACGTTTCTATGTTCTAAATATGAGTCTCATCATTATTCAATATTTTCATTGAAAATATTGAAGAATCTGGGAATGGTGGATGTCCACAAAGACCTGTTTTCACCACTCCTGCATCATCAAGATATTCCAAGTATACCACTGCATGAAATTTGGGGACCAAGAGGTAGGAAGGAATGACCACAAAGAAGAAGGGTCAGAAGGAAAGCATAGTTGGAAAAAGATTGAAAACTTTGTTTCAAATCAGACAGTCTTCAGTATTTTATCAGAGTTCATTTTATTAAGACATTCAATATTAAAAGCAACAACAGCAACAACAACAACAACACTAATGGTCAGTTTTTCTTGTTCATCTTGTGTTTGACCAAATGCTCATCAAATACCCTAACTTAAATTATTTAGGGGCCCGGGAGATAGCATGGAGGTAAGGCGTTTGCCTTTCATGAAAAAGGTCATCGGTTCGAATCCCGGTGCCCCATATGGTCCCCCGTGCCTGCCAGGAGCAATTTCTGAGCATGGAGCCAGGAGTAACCTCTGAGCACTGCCGGGTGTGACCCAAAAAACAAAAAACAACAACAAAAAATTATTTAGTATTGTCAATTTTTTCTTTTTTTTTAAATTGATAAAAATAATCTTTATTCATTGTTCTTCAGATATATCCAATGCCATTTCTTATTTGTTGTGTTTGCATTTCCTGTTTTTTATATTGGCTTTATTTATTTATTTATTTTTATAATGATTTTTATTTTGACCAAAGAGGATTACATATCTTTCACAGTAATATTTTAAGTACATATTGATATTGAATCAGGGGAATTTCCACCACCAAAGTTGTCCTGCCACCACCCCCAATTTTTGCATGTTAAGCAAGCTCTTGTTGATAATATTTTAGGTACATGTTAATTTAATATGGGGGGGGGGGATTCCCTATTTTATTTGACACTTCTTTTTGTATCATTGGAGTGATTCACCTTTTTCCCCTTCATCTCTCAAACCGATGATGAGAGCCTCTAGAAGGACTCTGCCCATTTTCAGTGTATTTGAATTTTACCTCAGGGTATTATTTTTTTCTTCTTCAAAAAAAACCATGTAACTTGATCTATCTAGTCCCAACTCCCAGTTACAGGAGTAAATTAGGGAGCTTTCAAGACCAAACAGGTGTAAGACCACTAAGTAGCAATTTTGGCACAAAGGAGATCACTATTCTTACAGCCCCAGGGGTGAGGGAGGAAGATATGGGAGGTAGGATGGGAATGGAGGTGTAGGGAGTATTGGCCATTTTTATCTTTTTCTTTTGATCTTTGTCTTTAAGCATGTGGGATAACATTGTTATTAAGCAGAGGTGAATCCCCATCACGGCATCTTCTTGGAAAAAGAACTTGAGTCTGGAAAAGCCCAAATAATCCCCATCCCATTTGCAATTCCAGTCACTTGCTGAAGGTACTCTAGTGCTAGACTGCAGGCTTTAGGCTTTAGACTTCAAAATGGCCTCAAACATCTCTTTTAAACATATTTTTAAAACATTTTATACATATTTTAAATGCATTTAAACATATTTAAAGAAAAATTCTTATCTCCAGGATTTTATTTGTTCATGCTAGTGATAGATCTTTTAAGATCCTAAAAACATAAATGGAACCTTGGGTCAGCCAGAACATTGGAAATTTCCAAGAGTTATCAGATTATAAAAGACACTATTTGTCTTCCTAATTAACATAAAATAAAACCTTCGTATTTAAATAGGGAACAAGCTATAAAATAAACCAACTTCTTCCTAACATTTTGAAAAACAAATGAGTTTCTTTCTTTTTATCCAAATGAAGAAATTATTACTTTTAGTTTCCAACTTTAAGCGCTGAAATATAGCAAAGCTGAAATATAGACTAATGTCCTTTTTTTTGAAATTAGTTGGCCACAAAGAAATACATTTTTAGTTTTTGATTCTGCTACCCACGCAACCACTCCTACACATTACTTTTTTTCAAGTCTTGCTTTGCTTTTTCCTATTAAAAGAAGAAATTCCTTTTCTTCACTCTAAGATAACTACAGCTTCTGTAGTCACAGCATTTTTAAATATTTTCTTATAGTCTAGGTTTTATTCATTATGTTATGTTAAACTAGTTTGTATCTTGTACTGATCTTACATACCCTAGAAGAAACAGCCAGAAGAATATAAAAGAAGGTTCTGTTAAAGAGAGCTTTCACTTGATATCCTGAAATCTTTAATTAAAAATGATGAGAAATTTCAGCATGTAAACTAGTTTTTTACTGTTGACAAAAAAGCAACTAAATAATTCATTTTAACTATTATTGAGTATCTTCAATGAGACAGAAAATGTATGCTTCCAAACACTTTATCACTTTCATGTTTCCTATTACAAAAGCTTCACTCATTTATTCAAAGGGAAAAAAGAAATTTTTAGATACAGGAAGACCAAGATCACACAACTAACAACAATACAATATGGAGAGTTGCCATTTCAAAGTAGGGCTTGTGATGCCAAGCCAAATATTGTTTATACACAACAGCTGCAGCACAAGATGAGCACGCTATTGTTCACAGAAGTATTAAAACTTCTCTTTATAATATTAAAAATAAAACACTTTTCAAGTTGGCAGTGAGGTAGAGACCCTGTGCAATGAATTTCAAGAAACTTTGAAAAACAACTTGTGTTTTGAAAAGAAACTACTGTCCTACCACATCTCAAATTCAGATTGGTGACTCCAACCTCAATCAAATCCTTCCTTCATGAGATAATTCAGAGGAATAAAATTACTTCTAAGACAACCAGGAGCCAAGTGACTTTCCCAGCATCATATGTGACAAGCATTACAGGAGTGATTCTTGAGCAGAGTCATGAGCAAAGCCATGTGGGGCCTTTGACACAACAACAAAATAAAAAAAAAAAAAATCAGGGAGGAATCTAAGTGTGGAGTCCTGAGACCATTAAGTTAGCAAATGTATAAAACTTCACCTAATAGAACTAAAATTCAGTTAACTCAGACTCTTATTTTTTAACAACATTATAGATTTTTTTTATAATAAATAAGTTGCTTCTGCTTCTTGTAACTAACATACTATATAACTTTGTCATAAAAGTATGATCTGATCACATGATACATTGTTTTTATAATAGCTTCCCAAACTCATTTAGGCAACTTCCCACTTTTCAGAAAAATAAAAATAAAAAACTCAACACACCTGTAGAAATCAACCTCCTTTAAGCAAATGAACAGAGATATCTACTACACTCCCTTAGATTGTTCCAGCATCCCCTATGGAGGTGGTTAACACCCACTTTGGGAAATACTAACAGTGGCTGTTGTAACGGTTAAAACAAAATATTGGAAAACCGTAGTAGTTTATATTATGACTATGATTATTCATAGGAACATGCACATCTCTTATATTATTGCTCTATTTTCCTAAGACTTTATTTCACTGTATTTAGTAAAAAGGTTAGTTAGTAAATCAAAGCAATACTGCACTCCAGGGGCAAGAGCAATAGTGCAATGGTAGGGCGTTGGCCTTGCACACAGCCGACCCAAGGACCTCGATCCTATTCCCAGCAACCAATATGGTTACCCAAGTCAAGCGTGATTTCTGAGCACATAGCCAGGAATAACCCCTAAGCGTCGCCAGGTATGGTCCTGAAATAAACAAACAAACAAACAGAGTATCACTCCAGAGCACCAGAGGATTTCTATTCACATTTGATTGGCTAAAATGAGTTACCTAACACAATACTTCAAAGAAGTCAATGTATATTAAGAGTATGGTGACTAAAAAAGCAAAGGAAATAGTTTTCTGACACAATACTTCAAAGAGGTCAATGTATATTAAGAGTATGGTGACTAAAAAAGCAAAGGAAATAGTTTTCTGACAAATTCAGGTACATTTTTTTTATCACATGTGACTTGACATAACCTCCATAATAGCATAGTACAGATATTCTGGTTCTTTTACAGGTTCAAAACCAGCAATGTTACTTTAACAAAAATTAAAGTAACTATAATAAGAACAATTTTTCTTATAAATCTGAGACCATATTGGCTCCATAAAATTACGTTTTTTAATTTTTAAAAATCCTTTTATTTTTTTATAAAATTTTGTGAAACTCATAAAGAATTTTCTCATGTGAAAATCATATTTTCAACATTTAGTGAACTAGAAAATAAAATGGAAGTTTTAAAACTATGTATTTATAAATTATTATAAATTAAAATAGCATAGTAATCATTCGTTCATTTAATTGAAGATATTTTATGAGAATACATATATTGAAAAAATAAAATTAGTGAAACAGAAGCATTGTAATGATGAAGAGATAGCAATATTTTAGGGATGTCTGAAGTGTGGTAGCATATTTGGAAAATTTGTGAAATGGGAAATCTAATGCACAATATATTGTGTTACTTTTATTGTTATTGCAATAAAAATATTTACTATATAATTTAGTGTACAGCATGAGATTGTTATCTGCACTACACTGAATCTTTTGCAGATGAGTTGCATCATTTGAAACATATGAAAATATTTAGCTTCAAACAGATTTCTAGTAGTACAAAAATTATTTTAGTTGTGTTTTCAGATTATGTAGAAATGATTCTTTGATACTGCTTTTAAACTCATACATGTGATTTCTTACAAAGTTTTCCAAAGCATATCTAAAACCATACTGATGACATTAGTAAATATAGGTCTATATTTTAATTAGAATAACAGTCAATTAATTAATCAATGCTATTTGGCAGGGAGCTTTAGAGCCACACCTAGCAGTGCTTTCAGATTATTCTTAGATTTACAGTCAGGAATTACTCCTAGAAGACTCAGGGGACCATATGGGTTGCCAGGGAATAAACCCCAGTCATTTGAGTGAAAGGGAAATACACTCTATGCTGTGTTATTGTTCCAGTCATGCTTAATTTTTTCAAAGTAAAACAGCTTTATTTAGAGATTGTTTTAGTTTTTTTTTTTATTTGATTTGTTTTTGCTTCTTTTGGGTCACACCTGGCTGCGCTTGGAGGGTGCTCCTGGCTCTATGATCAGGGGTCGGCCCTGGTGCCATGGGGACCATGTGGGATGCCGGGATTTGAGCCACTGTCTTTCTGCAGGAAGGACAGATGCCTTGCCTCCATGCTATCTCTCAGGCCCCACTTTATTCCTTTAATTACATCTTTTATTTAATCTTTTTTAAAAAAAGAAACATTTTTCTTTAGATATGTGTGAGCATATATATTTTTAGTTTTTGTCCTGTGCCTGTTTTCTTCTCTCTCCAAACCCCAAATCCACCAGCAATATAATGCAGCACCACTTCTTCCTGCAAAGGAATATTAAAAAAAGGGGAAAATTGATGTGTAAAAACAAGTTCTTATCTACTAAGGATAAGAACTCATACTTTTTTTTACCACACAGGGGCATCTCCCACCCTGAACATATGTCATGTGGAACCAACTTAGACCCCAGAGAATTAGGCACCTACTGTCCAACCTTGACTCCTGGATACCAGACAAAAAAACGACAGAGTTCTCCACAACAGCTCCAGGAACCAAATCTTCTCCAGGGCATCCATAATGCTGCTCTGACACCAACATGCACCAGTTTTAATTTGATAACCTGACTAGGAGGAAATGGGAACAACTTGACCCAAGAACAAGTTGTCCTTCCTCACCAGTCAACGATAAGACAGAATCAGAAGATATGTCAACCTTTGATCTGTGCAAAAGCCAAGATCACTACAGATGACTGGTTGTGACAACCAGGACTGGATAGTACGCATCCCAGGACAACAACAACAACAACAACAACAACAACAAAAAAGCTCTAGCTTTTGGTCTACAATCTGTTTAACAAACAAGATATCCAATTCCAGAGGTCTGATTGAGACAATAGCAACTGAACGGGTCTTCCAGAAACATAATAAGAGACTATCCCAGGCTCTATCCTAGGAGTAACATAATGACCAAGACCACGAACTACAGAAGATGGATTAAAACGACACTGAAGAAGCAGAACTACTAGAACCACAAAGAAA
>PVKC010030583.1:0-14783 GCA_004027635.1 Crocidura indochinensis | reverse complement strand
CCTTCTTCTAGGATAAATACCAAATGTATATGAAGAGTTGAATAGCTTTCTCAAAGGAAGTCCATGGAGCGCAGTGTAGGATGATACGGTGACAGGTGGCAGACAGAAAAGGGAAATTAAAGTTTATAAAGGACAATCAAGGGAGCACAAAATTCCTTCTTCTCATTTTTCTGAATTCCACTACCTTTTCTTCAGAGACCTTGCCCTGCTACTCAGTATTTCTTTATCTGATGCTGCTAATGTGTCTAGTGCAATTTAAGGTGATGAAACTTCCAAAAGAATTTACAGATGATAATTATTTGGTCAGAATGGAAAACAAACAGGCATTTTTTTTTCTTCAATGGTATTTTTCTTTGACCATATTTTCTAATACTAGTTCTTAAATAAAATTCATTTTGGTCTAATGACTGACTTAGAGAACTTGAAATATAGGTAGAACAGTGTTTCAAATATGTAAATAGCAACCATATCTAATGCAGATCAATATTTATGGGTAGAATTGAACATATTGATAGAAACTTTGCTTTGCTGATCACTCTTTCATATCTCCTTTTCTCTCCTCCTCCTCGCCCTTCCATTTCTACATTTTTTCTCCTGTGGATATGACATGGAAACATTTTATTTTATTATTGTCCTAAAAAAAATTTTACACTTATTTCTTAATAATACTGATGTTAAATATTGCAATTTTCTTTCTATTTTTTCAGGGTAGAGATTTCCTGCAAGCTCTAAAAATCTTTATAGATATAAAAGTAAAAAATACAATTGCAGCTGTATGTCTTTATATAAATTAAGTCAAGGCACAGATTCATACGACTATTTTTTAAACAGGGTAACAGAATTTCATACTATGAGTATTTGGGATCCAATACACAGAACTGGTTAGAAAAGTAATACAGTCATAGTAATTACTTTCATCTGGAAAATATTTCAGTCAGCAATGACTAGCAATAAAACAAAATGATCACCTCTAGTGCATCTATTACAGAAACAATTGCCTAAAATAAGAATGGTTTAAAATACTTGGTATAATATAAAACAAAATCCTACAGAAGACTGACTCTCAGTGTCAGTTTCTATCTTTTATTCTCTGTCTCTGTCTCTCATTTTCTTTCTCTCTCACTCATACATTTCACCTAGTCTAAAGACTAAGTTAATAGCAATTTACCTGAGATATAGGGTTATTTTTATTTAATAGAAATTTGAATATCTACAAATAAATGTACAATTATAACTACCATACTTTGTTTTGATCTTTTGTTTTTGTTTTTTGGGCCACATCTGGAAAGCACTCAGGGGTTACTCCTGGCAGACTCGGGGACCATATAGGATGCTGGGAATCGAACCCAGGTCCATCCAGGGTCAGCCACATGCAAGGCAAATACCCTATCACTGTGCTATGGCTCTGTCCCCTGCCATGTTTTTTTTTAATGAGTTTTCTTTTATCTACGAAGATTTATGGAAATCAAGCTCCTCGAACAATTCTCTTCACCCTTCTTTTAAAATTAATACAATAAATTTTAAACATTATTAATCCAGTAATAATATCATCTGATAGCAGATAATCCCTTCAAAGGCACAGCTATTTTAGGGCTTTGGAATATAAAAATGGGCTTTCACTGTTAGGTATTTTATTTAAACATCATCCTATTTTTAATGCTTAAAATGTTTTTTTTTACAAAAAACCAACAATCTTTAAAGTTTCTTCTTTAGGAGTCCTATAATATTCTCTAATTCACTACTTTATATACTAAGGTCATGAAACAAGGGCAGCTTTGTGCCTGTGTTTTGGACTTGGCTATCGGCTCTGACAGGATGATGCAGCCTACACACAGATCCTAATCGGTCAGAAGTCTATTAAGTTTGAGCCCTTAAGGTGCCGCATCCAAATCAGGGATACCGACGTTACATTTGTTTTCGTGATGACCATTCATTTTGGTCAAATGAAGAAATTGTTCACTTGGATTTTGTGGCTTGAAGGCAAAAATCTGTGACTGTCATGTATCTTTTAGTCTCTGCTTTCTAAGAGAGGATTCTTAAAAAAAATCATTTTTATTACAGCTGTTTATAAGTCACCTTGATCATAAAGGAAAAGAGGCAAATGGGAGGTAATCTGCAGTTCAATTTCTTTTTCTTAGGGGTTCGATACATTTGGTGAGGCTGTGACTTCAGGCACTGGGGGCAGGATGTATGTTTTAGGAAGTGAGTCCAGGACACTGACTTGGGTAACAGGCAGGCAGGGCTCAAGGCCTTCATCTCTGACATTTTTTATACTTTTTCAAAGCTAGTGATCTGGAAAAACCAGGAGAAAAATAACTTTCTCTCTCAACTGAGATTATAGATGTGTACTAAGTTTTTTAATATTATTTTTATAGATTAGCACTTTGGTTTGAGAACAGTTCTTCCTGGGAAGGACATACTGACCCATAGTGCCAAAAATTAATATTCTTTTGTCTCCTTTAGACTAAGACATGTTTAATTAGTCAGTAAAAGGATTTCCTGTGAAACAATTGCTTTTCCAAATTCATTTTATATTGAGAAAAAATGTAGAGGAAAATTGTGAGACACCTGGTATTTGCACTCTTTATTCTAGGGGACAGAAGAATTTTAGAACATTAGTATCTCATTTCACAAAAGAAAAAATTGGACGTTGGAGCAAGTGAATTTTTGGCCCCAAAACTGATCGCAGAGAAATAGTTAGTCTATTTTAAGTCTTACAAAATTTTGTGAGGTAATGACAATGTTCTTTTTATCACCACATATTAAAATTTTTTATCACCTCATATCAGAACCAAATTTTTACAATAATTATTATTCTGATGATATAAGCACACATAATGATAGTAGTTATTTTGTGATTCTGAGTCTTACTTAAATTGGAACACTCTGGACACCTGTAGAAGTTCTTCAACTTCTTTAAACCTCACTTTGCTTGCTTGTAAAGTGGTCCAGGTAATTGTTCATACCTCAGAAGTCCATTGTCAAAATGCATACAGAGTAGCTCACACCAGACACAACACATTATAATTACCCTATACATAATGATTATCTAACTTTGCAACTTACTAAAAACCTCCCCACCTCAGAAAGAAGAAAATTCTAAAGTTCCACTATGAAAAAGAAAGCGTATCTGAGTATAATATGAAAAATAATACATTTTCTAAGATTGCATTGTAAGAACTGAAAAAGTATAAAAATTATGGTATTTCAAATTGGCATACTATTATGTTGCTGTTATGCTACCAGACAGATGTAAAACTAAAGTACAGACGTATCATTTTTAGTCAAATCTGATACATGGAAATCTAGATTTACAGAAAAATTGGTTGTAAGGTCATTATTTGCTTTACAAAGCAATTTGACATAAAGTTCCCTCTAAAGGGAACTCCCATTGTACCTTCAATATAATATTTTTTTGCTAAAAGAAAATCACACAACTTTGCAGATCCATGCATAAATCAAAGAACATCTGTTAAATGAAAGAGTGAAAATTGAAGTACAGAGAAAGAGAACATTGAAAATATGTTGATCTATTAACATGTAGTAAAAAAGGAACAAAACTACCTGCTTTGTAGAAATGTTCTATCTCATAATTAATAATGTTCAATAATATATTAATAAAGTTGCTGCTATTTGTACATGTGTTGTGAGAAAGTGTGTGTGAGGGACAGAATTTGAGAATCTACACTTCATTGGAAGTTGACTTATCTTCTTGACTCATGATTATGTCATGAGTATTATAGGCTTTATAATCCTATATACAGTATTTGAATATTCATTCTTTGATTTGAATCTGGGTTTGAAGCATGATGACTAATTTTTCTGGGTCATGCTTTTGTTTGATTTGGTTTTGGGGTTTACTGTTATTTGTGGGGAGAAAAGGGGGAAAGAGGCATATTCAGTGGTACATGGGAGTTAATCCTGGATTTATGCTCAAGAATTAGTTCTGGTAGGCTTCGGGGAACAATGAGGATAAGCACTGATCAACCATGTGCAAGGCATATGTTCAACCTGCGTTACTATATCTCCAACCCTGGTTCTTGATTTGGATCATTAAATGACCTTGGAATAACAGCTTAGATATCACATTGGAAAGGTTGCAATCAAATAAGTAAAGCGTTTTACAAATGAAAAGCTCTGGACACAACAAACAATAACATATCATATTTTTGTACCATACTTCATGGGAACTATTAAACTTCTTAATTTCCTCACAAAGTTTGAAGTATTTGATCTTACTCAATTTATGTTTGCATATCCTATCTGATTCACATGAAGTGGATACCAAATACATATTGTGGAAAATGATAAAGAGAAACATAAGAATTCGCACTTTTATGAAATTTGAAAGATATCAGGTTATTATATCTATATGCAGAGAAAAAATAAAGGGATAGCTGAAGACCAAAGGGCAGGTATCACTAGAAAACTCTCCAGATGACACCAATTAAGCACTAGTCATTTAAAATTTTGTTCAATAGTTCTTTGTTGATTTTGTTTTTGTTTTTTTGGTTAACAGTTGGCAGTGCCCAAGACTTACTCCTCACTCTGCACGAAATTATATGAACTAAGGGAGGGGCTTCGGTACTGTATGGAGTGCTTGATATTGCTTGGGTTGACAGCATGCAAGGCAAGCACTCTCACTACCTGCTCATGCCCTTCTTAACCAGCTTTAAAACATAATAAGTACAGTCTCTCTGTCCATATATATTTTAATAACAATGTGTTACCTGTCTTGATAAAACAGACAACCTTTCTTTCAAATTTAGCTAGTATTTCTATATAGCAAAAATTCAGAAAATAAAATTTGAGAGAAGCAAAGTTTTCAGAAAAGAATAAGTGAAAGAGTGATAGAGTATAATTTTAGTAAATCTCTGCTAGTTTTAAGATTATTGCTTTTTTCTTTAAACACAGGAATGCACATATGTGATAATCTGTCTTAGAAGTTTATTTGATGTATGCCCCAAATATGTTTTTTTAATTAAAAGTATTGTTTCATAGACCACACTGCTATCTGGTTGTCTGTGATTAAAACTTTATTCCAAATAATTATTGGTAAGGTTTCTAACAAGCACATCTGGGCACCGTTTTATTCTTTAGTAACCTGAGACATATTTTATCTATATATAGCCTTGAAGAACTAGGTTATATTTTAGTATATCCTGATTTAACTTGTACCACTCTTTACCATTTTTTTCCCTCTACATTTTGAAGACCATTTTTCATGATAGAGACCATAGAGTCAAAATAATAGTAGAATAGTTGTTTTCTCCATGACATCTGTTAACATTTTGCCATGTGCCCCAATCAATGTACCTATCCCTTTGTTCTTCTTTACAAACACAGCTTAAAATAGCTTTCTGTTGTCCTTGGCAGTTTTTCAACCTATAGCTAAGCTTTAGCCTTCCTGACAACATTCTTACAGCACATTTTATATTGCTTTCTCATCATGTTTTCAGCTTTTCATTTGGTGTATATATTCCTTTATATTTGGCATTCAATAGCTTTAAAAAGGGAAAAAGAATGTTCCTTTAGTGCAATATTGTTTTTTTAAATATTCTTGGAATCATTTGTGATTATTTTGTCAGAATTTTTAAGGTTTATTTTTCTTTTAAAATTGTTGATCCACAGGATCATAAACTACTTTTTCTTTAATTTATTTCTTTGTACAAAATCTACCCATGTCCAGAATTATTTTTTTTCTGTCTCTAGATTCTAAAATTAACATTAAAAAAGATAAGTATTCCCTTTCTCTAGGCAGCTACAACAAATTGACAGGTCAAGGTGGTCACAAACTGGAGACCATTTCTTTGTTTGTGCAGATAGAAAATGACCCAAAGTTTGGGGTTGCAACAAGGTACCAAGTGAACCTGTGATAAGATGAAATGTTCTTCCCAACAATTTTGGAAACATTGTTTTAGAGATGAAAATTTGTCATTACTTTTAGCTCAGTGACCACACTTTCTTTCTTGGATAAATTGCATTCACAGGGAATGCAGCATACCTGGGTTCTATTGCAAACACCATATATGGTACTCCCATCCCCACCAGAAGTGACTACTAAGTATAGAGCCAGGAGTAAGCCCTAAGCAAGGCTGGAAGCTAACCAAAATAAAACAAGCAATTAACAACAAAAACCCAAAGTTCAGTGAGGTAAAGTCTCCAAACTGATCTATCTCATCTTCTCAGGAGGAAAGTCAAGAATTTACCAGAAGATCTTTTGGCAATTGTGTGGGGGGGAAAAGTTTCCTCTCACTAATATAACACATATTTGTGTGAGTTTTTAAATAATGTTAGGAGTGTGAAATGTTATCATTCCCCCTATGAAATAAGTAATGTGTTCCTCTTCATTTAACTTGTCAGAGTGTAATATTTTATCATGACGTTGGGTCTCCTATGGGTCAGTCATGCCCATCATTTCTTCATATAAAGCACTAAAGACACATAAAGACTACAAACTTTTTAAAAGTCAATTATAGCCATTTAAATGTGTCTCATAGAGCAGTACCAGTCTGGGAGCTGTCTATTATTGGTCTGCAAAAAGATAAGTACAGAAATGGAAAGCAAGCATGTCAAAACTTTTAAAGAAATTTGACAAAAATAATTTTATGTATGTTGGATCTAATAATAAAAATTGAAGCTTGAATTTTGTATGTCTTTTTAAATTTTTTCTTTTCCCAGTCATTTATTTTTATTGCATTGTACAAAAAGTATTGGTTTAGAACAGATTGGATAGAAAGAAGCTGGCACAAGACCATAGATGATTTGGAGAGCCTGACTAGGCAAGAGTCCCACATCTTAAAAGATTTACTGGAGGCTTAGGGTCATAGTTAATTTTTTGTTTTAAATACATATTATGAGTAATTTCTTTTCAGTATGTGAATAGATAGTACAAAAATGGTTTAAGTCTTCTGTCTTCTGTTAGCTGTTGTTTTCTTCTGCAGAGCACTGACCAACATATTTGCAACTTAATACTCTATAAATTGGGCCGGAAGGACAAGACAGCAGATAGGGTTAGGGTTCAATCCTGGGCACCCCAGAGAGACCCCCTGAACACCTTCATAAATAAGTCCTCAGTGTAGAGACACTCTAGAGTAACTACTACAGAGTAATCATTGAGTACTGCCAGGGTCCAAAATCAAACAAACAAAATCCTATAAAGCGCATCTTTTGATATTACCTAATGGTAGTTTTTAAAGATTTAGCTAGTTTTTGCCTTTAGGTGTATTTCTACATGCAGTGGCCCTGTTTAAAAATCAAAACATGTATCCCTGTATAAAAGACTCTTTTTATTTACCATAAAAATATAGAGAAGAATTCACTTTTTATGTATTTCTCAAACCACTCAGTTATTTCTCACATCTTCTTTGTGTTCTCAATTAAGTTTGGAGGCAAATGCTTCTACCACCTGTGTGTACTTGCCTCTTCAGTTTCTTGCTTACATTATTATGTCCATAGATAAACAATGACCATATCTGTCAGAAGAATTATTATTTAATATAATCACAGAGGAGAGTGGTAACTTTCTACTTACTGGTATCCCTTGTAGTCACATAAAACATAATATGAATGCATGAACTTCTAAAAGAGAACCACGTACCTCTGCTACAGAGATTGACAAAACTCTTCCACTTATACATAAAATACTATAAGATTTCTACATAAAATACTGCAAGATTAATTATTCCTGTTTTTTTATTGTGTGTGTGTGGTTTTTGGGTCACATCCGGCAGTGCTCAAGGGTTACTCCTGACTCCATGCTCAGAAATTGCTCCTGGCAGGCATGGCGTACCAAATGGGGCACCGGTATTCGAACCGATGACCTTTTGCATGAAAGGCAAACGCCTTACCTCCATGCTATCTCCCGGGCCCCAATTATTCCTGTTTTTATGAAGATGTCTGTACTCACCACGGGGATAGCTCCATATATAGTGTCTAAAACCACTAGTCAATTTTTTTTTTATCCTCTTGACACCAAATTCTAGTGTTCTCTAGATTCTTTAACACTATTTCCTTCCATCTTACTTATTGATTTGTTTTATTGAAAACCATGTAAAATAACTTTATCCATTCTACTGAACTATAACCATAGTATGGTAATAAAAAGACTATTCCTTTTTTTTTGCTTAGAAAAATCAAGTTAATATTTGATTTATATTATGTATACCATTAAGGCCTTCTAATATTGATATAAACATAGTAGAGTCAGTAAGATTCTGTCTGTGTTCCTAACTCATGACTTATCCAGCATCCCTTCAAGCTATTTGTTCTTTATATCTAGGATTCCACTGCAGGTTTTTTTTTGTTTGTTTGTTTGGGTTTTTTTTTTTTTTTTTTTTTTTTTTTTTTGGTTTTTGGGTCACACCCGGCCGTGCTCAGGGGTTATTCCTGGCTCCATGCACAGAAATTGCTCCTGGCAGGCACGGGGGACCATATGGGGCACCGGGATTCGAACCGATGACCTTTTGCATGAAAGGCAAACGCCTTACCTCCATGCTATCTCCTGGGTCCCCACTGCAGGTTTATATATGTAGTGATGGGTACGGAATGTGGTGATTGGTAATGCTGTGAATGACTTGTCTTCTGCAAAAATTAGATAAGCATATTACACCCAGAAACTAAGTTTCTATTTCAAACCCAAAATGGACTAACCTTGTTATAAATATTATTTCCTATGGCCTCTTACTTGTCTTTGATCTTTGTTTCTTCTAATACTAGTTCAAACACTAGTTTGATTATGCATACTATTATGTGTAAGGAATTGTTGATTTTAGAGTTATATATGCTTGTAAGGTCTGATTCAGAAATTACAACGACTTTGGTGCAAGCTATATGGAACCACTGAACTGATATCTTGATACACAGGTTTATGTATAAGGTCCTTTGCTTATAAAGGAGGGAAAACTCAAATTTAAATAGAAAAAAAGACACAATTTTTTTCCACATTTTCCTTCTACAATTACTCTAGAAACTCATTTCTTTCTCTTCCCACATGTATAATGATTTTTTGTTTCCAGAAACCAAAGGACAGGCCAAAGCTGTTTGAATTTTAACTCAGATATACGATAATAAATTCATTTTTATAATCCATGCTTGGTGCTACAGCTTAAGTATTTTCTATAAAAATAATTACAAATTCTAAAGAAATTTCTTAATTCCTTTAAATCAAACACATTTGTCACTTGATGTCTTACTCTATAACATTTAAGTATATATATATATAGATAGATAGATATAGATATGTATATATATATACTAGAATGTTGTATTTAAGTCATTTGTTAGCTTTTGCATAGAAATAGTGGATTATATTGTCAAATCTCAAAACTAAAAATTTTACTTATATAAACAGTCTTTAGTAATCAAAAATAATCCAAATCATAAAATGTTTTTATATATAACTATATATATACTTTGGACCTTGACTTAGATCTTTATGTATGCAAGTTAAAAGAAATGTGAATTTAGTAGACAAAATTTCAAACAGTCTCTACATACTTTTCCACCCCATTTCCTATTCTATTTTATTTTTAACTTTGTTTTAAAAATTAATTGTAATAGAAAACTAAAAATGGCGTAACAACCATTTCAAAGTAAAGAGATGACAAATAGTTCTTTCACAATGCATTCAAATATTATTTGAAAAATATTATATTCCTTTAAAGGTCATAAAAGTTTTACCTATAATTTTATTTTTAGATAAAATTCTTTACCATAATACTTGCAGAAATATGTAGATATGGTATTTTCTAATATAATAAGGTAAAAATGATAAAGCAAGAATAACACTTCCCTCCGAAGAGGATTATGTTTTGGAGAAAAGCAAATAAATAATTATACTTTATTAGAAATGGTAAACCTAACATGATTAGCTGAAGTCTAATTATATTAATGTGTATGAATTAAACTATATTTCCCTCCACTCCAGTAATTAGAGTTATATTAATATATGCTATAGTTTTGTACTTGAGAGTCAAAATTAATAATGTACCTAAACTCAACTCACAATTTTGCAAAGCCAACATAATGGTAAAAGAGAACACACAATATACAATTGTCAAAATGTACCTGGGAATTCTCAGAGGGATAATAGAACAGCTGATGACAGATGAAATAAAAGAAATATCAGGCCCTGAGTCTGGGAGGATTCAGCAAAATTTCGTCTAGTGTCACTTTGGGTGTTTAAAGCCTTAACATATTACACGAATGCTTCCTGCAATTAGAATAGCAACTACAGGTGGAACAGATTCAAAACTGCTTACCAAGTTATTTGTATCTATTTCCCACTGGTCTCCCGAGGCCACAGAGACAAGGAATTGACCTGAGTTTTCTCTTCAAAAAACGAATGTACATTAGCAGTGGCACCTTATTAGGCTCCCCTGTGCCATTTCCTTAAAATTACAGACTTGCCACCCAATTAAAACTATACTTTGCAGAGATCAAAGGAGCACAGTAGCCCAATGCTCCAAGGACCCTCTGGTATTTTAGTAGAAGTTAAAGACCTGCTTAAACTGAGTTGCACGGTATGTGCTTTGGCCACTGAAAATAAATACATCTTTTGCATAGATGCTCTGTTTTTACTTGTGCTCTGCCAAGACAAATTGCTATTTTAAATGGAAGTGCTTTCTATATCTGCAGCAAGAATTTATATCCAGTCTGTGAGAAAGTATAGAGCAGCTCTTGTTGTCCGTCACATTTTAGAGCAGGGAAGTGTTTTGCCCTAAAGGTGCCAGGTAAAGAGAATTGCCAAGTAAAGAAAATTTATTGAATGTATTTCCAAAAGGGAATAATAAACTGCCATTTTTGCTTCTAGTATCTCAAAGAAAATAGATAACTTCTCTCAGTTCTTCTGTATTATCAGGAAACACAGACAAAAATGCCATCTCTTAGATACATTGGTCTATATTTTTCTATATAATCATGCTTTCATTCATAATTATTTTATGTTTTTCACCACGACTGCAACTACTTCTCTCCCCAACTCCATGCTCAAGTGCCTTCACTTACTAGAAATCACATGTATCAGAGATCCACAGGGCATCTGCCAGTAAGACTACCCACCTTCATGTAAAGTGTCCCTATCTGTAAGCTTTAAGAGTGAAGGTAAAAAGTCAAATTTTCTTACATTTTTTTAAAGTCAGTGATGGGGCTTAAGCTATAACAGGTAAGTATAATAGTAGGTAGGCTGTTTGCTTTGCATGAAGCAAATTGGGATGTCTTCCTGGACATCACATACTGCCCCCCCATCTCTGCCAGCAGCAATCCCTGAGCACAGAGTAAGGAGTAAGCCCTGACTAGTAAAAGATAAAAGAAAAGTTAGTGATAGCCCCAAGTCCATATGGGTCTAATTTTGCTTTGGTTTGAATATAGTTCCTGTAGGGTTTTCACACTTTCTATTCTCAGTGTCTGCCCACTCTTATGGTACACTATCTTTGATTTTGATGTGGTTGATTACCAGTCACTAGGTAGTTCTCAGTCGTGTTGTTCAGAACTTTCTTGGGAGTTACATACAAATCTGATTATATCTATTATTATATCTATTTCACAACTTTTGAAACTTAACTAGACTTAAAAAAAAAAGGATGAGTTCAAGTAAAAATAAATTAAAAAAAAAACACATGATTTCCAATTTGATCCCCTCTTGTTTTTGCTGCCCCTTTATTTGTTGAGCAACAGCAACTCCTGCACTCTGTTCCAACTTGGTCTATGACAAACGAAAGAGTCCACCTCTGAGCAGGTAAAATATGTTAGGGAAGAGAAGCTCCGCCGTAAGGATGACAACAATTAGCACATGCTACTCATTAACAAATGGAGATTAGAATGCAGCCGAAATGGCAAGCTGCCATCAGTGTGATAGTTACGGGGCAGTTTAATTTCTAACGAATGTGAGCACTGGATCAGTAACAATATTCGACAAAATGCCGCCTGCATTCTCTTATGGCTTTCATTACCAAATTGAAAATCTGTGTAGATTTCTGAAAATTACTTTTAAATGTAGCCAATCTCCTAGACTGCAAGGCTTGATTTGCTGGTGAGGGAGCCCTGCTGTGAGATTTTAATGAAAGATCATAGTGGCCCTCCAAGGCCGGCAAAGAGCTATGGGCCCTGGAAGACCCGAAATAATCTGTTTTACTTTTAATGGCAGCCATTTTATATTCATTAAGATCAAAATGCAGTTTTGCAGGCAAATTGCAAAGCTGTTCCACTCACAGCTTGAGAACCTAGAGGCCCTACAGCTTTTTATCTTGTTCATAAGCAAATATGCAGTTAATATCTTTTAATATGCTTTGATGCTGGTACCTTATGGGTACATTGTACCGGAGGTTAGAGGACTGCATGTTTCCTTGGCACAGTGAGCCACCAACTAAAGCACTAGTCCTTTTATTTCTATAATGGCAGAAGAAATGAGTCTCTCTCTTTCTTTTTATCCCCACCACCCCTGTTTTTTTTTTTTTTTAAATATGAGCTCTGCTCAAATAAATTGTAAAGCACTGTATAGTATACATCCAGGGTCTCAGTGAAGGTGCAGTTTTTCACTGAGATCCATCTGTTGGTGGTTCATATTATTTAAATTTATACAGTCACATTATTTAAATGTAAACAGCCAAATAAGATAGGATCAAATCATTGGCATCTGGAAACTGTGCTCTCATCCTCTTTGATTGTGAGGTTGTCTGCATTAATAATGGAGTTCTAAAGACTGTGATTCCACCTGATATACTGTATGACCTTAACAGTTGTGATTTTATCAGGGTTTCACTGTAGTAGAAAATGAAGGTATTTTGCAGCTCATTTCAAGCAAAACTAGTTTGCATTATCCTCTGTCCAGAAAAGTCCTGCTTGTTCTGTGTGTTATAAAATACCAGTCATTGCCACCCCCTTTCTGCTACACCACTGCACTTTCATTCTAGAACCATGTTGTAGATTAAATGTTATCAAATTTCTTCTAACAGGTAAATGGTGTTGTGATTAATGAGAAGGAAGGCAGGAAGGAAGGAAGGAAGGAAGGAAGGAAGGAGGAAGGAAAGTAGGAAGGAAGGAAGGAGGGAAGGATGGAAGGAAAGAAGGAAGGAAGGAAAATGGAAAAAAGAATGAAAGTAAGAAAGGTAGGGAGGGAAGGAGGATGAAAGGAGCGAGAGAGGAAAAGAGTGGGAGGTAGGGAGGAAAGGAAGAAAGAAAGGAAGTAAAGAAGGAAGGAAGGTAGGAAAAAGGAATGATGGGAAGTTGAAAGAAAATAGGGAAAGAGGAGAGAAAAAAGGAAGGATTTCACTTCTGTGAGGTAAAAAGTTGGCCTCTCTTCAGTATTACATTTACCTTCCTTAATTCAGCAATTTCTGTCACATATCTAAAATAAAAATAAGGTAGATACAAGAGCATCCTACTACTCAATCCATTATTCCATCTTAATTTTTCTTTAAGCAATCAATCAGAGTTAGGAACCCTCCAAAAAAACATACTATCCAATTGCTGCAAAAATTAAATAAAAAAGGGGAGCAATTTATGGTAAAAAATAATTAGTCAGTTAAATTTTTAATTACTTAAGGATTTGGAGACAAGGCCACGGAAGTCAAAAGACAGAAATTTTGATCCTTAACTGAATTTTTTTTGATTTCCAAATGTAAACAGGTGTCAAGATTAACTACTGGAAGAAGTATTTCTTGTGTAGATGGAAGGAGAGCCATTGATTCAGCAAATTATACGAATTGTAAGTCGTGAGAGAATCTTATGTGTCCCCTTATAACCATCAAGCCATTGGAGCTTTAGCTATTTCAAAGAGCACTGTGGAGCCAGTTCCTTTAAACATAGGGGTCCTCCCCTGTATGGAAATTAATATATTGGTTCACTGTTTCCAAAAATTAATTTGCATTAGGACAACTACATAGAAAGGCCATTTCTTATTTCCCTGGGTTTACCTACCCTTTATATTTAATTGTAGTCCACAACCATATTATAATACTGTATGGCATGTTTACAAGTCCTATATCTTAATTTGTACATCTATACAGATTCATTTCAGAGCTCACAGATGCAGAATTTGACTGCCTGATGAGGGAATTTGATAACCTACTCTTCTTGGGGCTCAGGGCAAGGTGAAGGTGTCTAGTCTGCCAAGCCACAACTTAATGGGCTTCTGAAAACACTCAAAAGGCAGACATAAATGTGTTGGTGGGAAGCCAGCCAGGGTGACCTGGAGAGGGCCAGTTGATTTAAACAGGGAGAAGTCTGGAAGGAATGTTTCAGGTCAGAGCTGGCTGAGTAACAAGAGGGATTCCCTGGAAACCAGAAGGTTGACTGCAAAAAATTTCTGGATTTGAAACTAACTGTTAAGAGCTAAAGCATTCCCACCTGTCCAGCTCTTAAAAGGAAATGGACAATGTAAGAAACATATAATTAATTTCAATTTCAAGTCCACATATCCCAGGCCAGAGAGACACTATCTTCATTTCCTGGAGCCCAATGTAAAAGTCACATAAATTAAATTAAAGCATAAAATTCTCTCACACATCTCTGTTTTCTAGTCTTAATGTCTTTTTTACATTTAGTCATTGATAAAAGTACGTTTTACTATCCACACCACCCCCACAACTTCAACCCCACAAAATACACATACTTCAGATGTGGCTTTCCATCAGCCTTTGTTTCTCTTTATTTTTTAACACACATCCTCTTAGGATATTTAGTGAAGCGAGAATCTTTAGGCAGATTATCAAAGAGAAAGTGGCAATGCAATGAAACAAGAGTTTCACCCAGTTGTTTATTTATAACTGGATTTCAAAATTTCC
>PVKC010030582.1:0-14644 GCA_004027635.1 Crocidura indochinensis | reverse complement strand
TTTGACATCAGCCACCCTAACCCACCTCCTGGTGTCTGTAAAGATATGGCCTGTAGCCTGAAGATGGCCCTCAGGTGGGTCCTAATCTGGCAAGGTGGAGGCCTTGTTTCCTTGGTGACAAGGTTATAAGGACTAATGGTGGGAGGGAGTCTGATCTCTGGTCTCTCATACTATAGCACAGGGCAAGCCAGCAACAGAAGAAAATAAAGCATTAATCTCAATATCACTCTTATTCTATACTTGTTCCACCTTATGTGTTCTTGGGTCTTTAATTCTCACAGTACCCTTATTATTCTCCAATGTTTAATTTTAAATCATGTTTTTCCTACTGGTAGTCACTCCTTCAGTGACTGCATGCAATTGTCCCTTTCTGATCTTTAAGGACCATCTGCTATCCCCACTTGGCCATTTCAGTCCCTCCCTCTTGTGACCTTCTAAGATATCTTGTGCTGGAATGCTCTTATGGTTTATGTTACTGGAATGCTCTTATGGCTGTCTTGAAGGGACGTGGCATGCCTAATGTTCTGCCCCTGTTTTTTTGGGGGGTGGGCACACCTGGTGACACTCAGGGGTTACTCCTGGATATGCACTCATAAATTGCTCCTGGCTTGGGAGACCATATGGGACACCTGCAATTGAACCTAGGTATGCCCTGGATCAGCCCATGCAAGGCAAATACCCTAACACTGTGCTATTTCTCGGGCCCCAAAACCAAGTTATTTTTTATGTAAAATCTTAAACACAGATTTTAAATTAAACCTTAGAAATGTGATCATACCAAGTATTAATAAATATATTTTTAAAAAAGAGTCTTAATTGTGAATAAACTCATTTTTATTCTAGATTATGACTACATATAACTTGTAAGCCAGTAATCAACAACTTCTTGTTGATCATATGGGGACCAGATGAGCCAAACTAAGTAAGCTACTTGCAAGGAAATGCCCTACATGTTATACTATCTCTTTTCCCAATAAATGAATGTTTAAACTATCTTGTCCACTTTTATACTTTTTTTCCTTATTTGAATTATTTGTTAAAATGTAATATTAAATAGTGTAATAAAGCAGATTTATATACATAATAGAAGTTTATAAGTTCCAAGATAAAACTCTTAGTTTACAGTATAAATTATTATGAAAATAAAATATTTTTATGTATTTATCAGTTTATGGAGGAATATATTCAAGTTGCAAAGACTCTGTGAGCATTGTAATCTTTGTATTCAGTATTGGAGGTAAAGCATCCTGCAGTGAATTAACGCAATATGTTATTTTGTTAATGTATATCACTTGAAAGTCACTCAAGTATTTGTGTTTTTTTTTACATCGGATATTATTTAAATACATTTTATATAAATATGTACCCAAAACAACAAAAAATAATATGAGAGTAGTTGTAAACATGACAAGAGCATAATATTAAATTTTGTAGTTTCAGCCTGGCATCTTTGTCCAGGATATGTTGCAACCTGTCATCTGTCTATACCACCCTCACAAATCTTCCACCTAATTCCACACCTGCCAAGTAATCTGTGGGGAGAGAAATAAAGAAAATGTGGAGAAACTAACCAGCATTAAAAGCAATGGTAAAAAGATTTGGTACTGCCATAAGCACATAACATTTTTCTAATAAGCTACATGAGCAATTCAAAATCAATTAACCAACAATAGAGGGAGGAAGCAGCAAAATGACATATCAAGGGAAGAAAAATCATTAAAGAGGAGAAAAAATTAAAGAAAGATATAATTTAAAGTTTTATGCTCTTAACTATGACTGTTAGTTATAAGTCAAAAATGAAGGTAATAGCAACAGTATATTTGTAATATGTATCGATGTATATAGATATGCATATAATCGTGTGTGTATCCATGTCTGTGTTGGTGAAATTAATCTTTTTCTTTTCTCGTTTTTGTTTTTTGAATCACACCTATTAGAAGGGAATGTGAGATTAGAATTAACTGCTGCTGTTTTGCTTCTGTAACTTTACTTGCTGTGCTTTACTTTAGACATAAAGGCTGCCATGACAGGCTTTAGATATGTGACAGAAGGGACAAGGCCAGAACGTCAGTTCCAGGAACTGCAAGAATATATACCAGGACAGTTAGATAAAATTAACAACACCTGGAGGCCTGCAGGCAATAAACCTTATGTAACTGCACACCAAGGTCGTGGATGCCCATAGACACACTTTACTAGCCCTCCTCTACTACTTCAGTCAACAGTTTAAACGTGGCTGACACAACATGTACTAAGAGTCAATAGTTTTACTCCTAGCTTGAAGCCCGAGCAGCCATATAAAAGGGCTTGCAAGTCCCATCTGGGAGTCAGCACCTAGGAGACTTAGAGCCCCAGCATTCTGATAATAAACTTCCCGAATTTGCATTACTGACTCATCTCCTAGCAGGCTTTATGGGTCGTATCTCAAGTCAGTAGCTAACATACCCAGTGGCACTCAGAGGTTACTTCTGGTTTTGCACTCAGCAAGTACTCTAGTGGGCTCAAGGGTTCATATGACATGCTGTGGAATCAAACTCAGGTCAGTCATATCCAAGACAAATACCCTACCAATTATATTATTGATTCAGCCCTAAAAAATTAATCTTGATTTTTACAGATACCCTGGAGGAATATCTCCAGCCTGAGAATAACTTCCTACTTTACCGAGCCTGGTGGCATGAGTTTGATTATTTCATTTTGGTGCCAGATTGAAATTCAGGACATCTTCCAGTAAACCATGTATTTCACGTTTTGTAACATTGCTTTTGACCTCTCCATAGAATTCAATTTTTCAACTCACTAATTTATTTTTCAATTCCTCTAATTTTAACTTTTTTTTTCCAGAATAGTGTATGTTCAGTGGTAAACTAGGAATAATTTGTGAAGGAAAGGAAAAGAATATACAATATTCCTTATTACTTCAAGTGGACAGAATGGAAAACAGCATTGTACAGTTATGTTATATTATTATTAAATTCTACCAAGAGAAGACTGCTGAGAACCAGTGACTTTATCAAACTGAAAATATCAATAAGAGATTACATGATTGTATCCCTTTGTCTCCAATAGCCCATCACACTGTTATGTTTGCCTGTTTCTTTTTTTTTCTTTTTCTTTTCTTTTTGTTTTTTGGGCCACACCCGTTTGATGCTCAGGGGTTACTCCTGGCTAAGCACTCAGAAATTGCTCCTGGCTTGGGGGGACCATATGGGACGCCGGGGTTTGAACCGCGGTCGCGATCTTTCCTTGGCTAGCGCTTGCAAGGCAGACACCTTACCTCTAGCACCACCTCACCAGCCCCATTTGCCTGTTTCTTTGACCAGCCTTTAATAAACCTCAGGCATCAATACATAGTATGACTGTTTTGGTACAAGTAAATATAACAACTTCCCACATATTATATACAATTTATATATAACTATATATAAAACTGTGCCCATTATTGAACAAATCATCATTTAGAAAATCAGTTTTCCTTGAATATTGATGCTTATTTTGGTCTTTGGGTCACATCTTGAGACCCTCAGGAGTTACTCCTGGCTCTGTGCTCAGAAGTCACTTCTGGCAGGTTCGGGAGACCATAAGTCATACACGTGCAAGAAAAACACAGATTTTAGAAAGTCATCAGAAGAATCTATGCATCCAATGTTTTAGTGCTCTGTTTCCAACACTTAGCAGTTGTCCATGCTAGCATAGCAGGGCATAGATAATTAAGTTACCTAATTACAGTAACAGTCATCACATCTCACAGTTACCTGCCCCCAGTGGGGAAGCTATTTTAGGGCTCCAAGCAGTTACTGAGACCTAATGCCTTGGGAACTCTCCCTTTCTTTCCTCTCACAGTATCAGTTGTTCTAAATTGCATGTTTATAGAGGATTAAAAGGTTTCAGCTTTGGAAAGAGTGAAGAGAATTTAATAATAGGCAAGTCTCTATTGTGCATAACTGGTATAGTTTTCTATACCAGTGCCAATAAGTTTATTTGCTTTAGGTGGAACACAGGTAAACACGTGACTGACTGCCAAAAGTGCCTCAAATCAAACCAGCAACGGCAACAACAACAACAGCAGCAACAAGTAAAATAGATCCAAATTGAAAAAATCTACCATGTAGATTAAAGTATTGCAATATATGTACTTAACTGTATGAATAAATATACATAATTATTGCATCTTTCCAGCACCAAAAGATACATAACACTCTACAGTTCTCATAACATCATCTTTAGTTTAGAAGTTCACATCTTCTTTCATCCTTAGGAAACTGGTTTTTCCTTTTCAATCTGAAGAGTTTATCAATTGTCAAAACAATTTTTTTGGTTATTTGCTTTTTTTTCCTTCTTTTTTGGTTATTTGTTTCCTTATTTCACAGTGATATCATCTGATATTTGATCTTCTCTTTGACTTATTTTTTTTCTTAATGGTTACCCTACAAGAGCTAGAGAGATAGTGTTTTGCTTTATAATGGTCTGTCTCAGATTCTCAGCACCAAATATGGTCTGCTGAAATCAGCAGGGTAGATCCAGAAATAAACCCAGAACATAGAAGTCTGTAGCTCAAAATCCAAAAATTAAAGATATAAATAAAAATAGGATTCCCTCCAGTTCCATTAACACCGCAGCAAACTTGATGACTTCATCTGCTCATTAAGCTATTATTCGTGTTTCTATAAAGAAGATTTTTGACATAAATCTAGCAATATTTATGTAGTCCTTGAAGAATATGATGGAGTTTTGACAAAAATGTATTAATCTATATAATACCATGCTTAGGATATTCATTTTGATAAAATTTTCTCTTTTAATCTATTAATAGGAACTATTTTCCTATTGAATTATGTCCTTTTCAATTTGTTTCAATAGTGTTCTTCGATGAAGTTCTTGCTGTGTTGGCTTTCAAATTGTTAACTTGATTTCTAAATATTTAATGCCTAATTAAATTTTAAATTGACCTAATTACACCAGGCTCTCTCTCTTTCTCTCTCTCTCTCTCTAAATATATATATATATATATATATATATTTACTTCTCTTCCAGGTGAGATAATATATATATATATATTTACTTCTCTTCCAGGTGAGACAAAAAATCCCATATATTTATATCTATTAACTTTATAGCTTGTCATTTTGCTATATTGGTTCATTTCTAAGAATTACTCTTTATATTTTTATGTCATCTGCATGTAGTCATAGATGAACTTTTTGTTTTAAAATTAATTTTCTTTAATTTTTTGTCTGCATGCTTTGGCAAGTATTCCTAAGTCTTTATATTATAAAAGTGAAGATTTGACTAGGGCTGTAGTGATAGTACAGTGGGTGCTTGCTTTGCATAAGGCCAAGCCAGGTTTGATACCTAATCATATGGTACTTCAAGCCCACCAGGATTGATACCTGAGTATAGAGCCAGAAGTGAATCCTAAGCACAGCAAAGTGTGCACCCCACACACACACAGAGTAAAAAAAAATAAAATAAAATAAAGTATGGGATAGAGTGATAGCACAGTGGGTAGGGGGTTTGCCTTACACTCAGCTGATCCTGGTTCAATCCCAAGCATCCAATATGATCCCCAAGCCTGCCAGGGGTGATTTCCGAGTGCAGAGCCAGAAGTAACTCCTGAGCAACTCCAGGTGTGATTCCAAAACCAAAACCAAAACCAAACAAACAAACAAACAAAAACAGAGTATAAGGCTGTGGGCCTTGAGCCTAATCTCAGAAAAGACTTTCATTTTGTTGTTGTTAAATATTTTGACTGTAGGTTTGTTTAGAGAAAATATAGAAGAACTCAAATAAGGGGGAACTATGGAAAAATGATTAGCTAAGAGTCAAAAAGGAAATCAGGGTAATTCAAGCCTTTACTTCATATCTGATATAATCAGATGACCAATAAATTTGCATAAATAATATAGACAGTATGATTGGGTTTACAAAACCAGATTGACAGGCAATCACCAAAATTAAAAAAGAGATAAGACATACATATATATGTATATATATACACATACATAAACAGAATGCAAGATCTTGCATTCTTCCCCACTGTCTAGTGATCTGGGTATATACACATATATATGTCTAATATATGCACACCTATGTTCATATATACACCTAAATCTAGCTGTATATCTACCTATATATACCTATATATACACCTAGTTCTCCACCTATATATACCCATGTAGTATATATAGGTATATGTACCTATATAGTATATAAAGGCATATATAGGTGTATATTTAGTTATATGTGTATATATACCAAAATCACTAGACAATGGGTAGAATGCTGTGTGTATGTGTGTGTGTGTGTAAGAACACTAGAAAGAGGTGGCTGTAGCAAATATTTTACAAAGGGTACTTCCCAAGCATTGAGGTTCCTGTTTCTAAGGTCTTGTACATAGTAATTTTAGATGTTAAATAAAAAGTTGTAACTCTCAGCAATTCTAGTGGTGAGTTTAATAAACACACTTTCCACTGGAACCAGAGTTGATTTCTATTAGCTGTAATATGTTTAATTACTAACTTGGGACACATTTCTTCTAAACTTATTTCTAACAGGTTTTTATCATAAATGGATGCTTTTTGTTTAGATTGTTTTCCACATTGTTATATATAATATGACCATTATCTCTCATTTTGTTGTTTCCATGCACTATATTGATACATTAGAATATATTAATCCAATTTTTCATTCATGGAATGAAACCCACTTGATAATGGTTTATGATTCCTTCAACATATTATTGATTTCAGTTTACTGATATCATCTTGAGAATCACTGTCACCAAAAATATTAATTTACAATTTATTTTTAGCAACAGCTCTATAGGTATCTGAATTCAGTGTATTTTTTACTTCATAGATGCTATAAAGAAGGACTTTTGATTCTACATTTTTTGAAGACAGTGAATTAAATGTAGCACAACCTTCTTTGACATCTCAACAGGAAACAGTAATGAATTTATCTAGACCAAAGTGTACATTTAGAAATAAAATGAATTACAGTTTCAACTTCTTTACTTGTGATTTGTCTATTTAGGTATTTTAATTTTTATTCAATCTTAAGAAACTGATTAGTTATAAGAGATTGCTGTTACATTTAAATTCTCCAGAACTGTTCATAGCAATGTTTTATGGTCTTCCCTATATCTGGAATTTCTACAGGTCATCTTTAATCTTATTTATTTGCATATTCTATTAATTTTCCTTCATGAAACTAAAAATTTTTCAATATTCTTAATCAGTTTTTATAAAATAATAAGATTTATTGACTATATCTATTGTTTTCATTGTTTTTATGCCATTAATTTTTTCACTAATTTGTATTATTTTCTTTGTCTACTTTATTGAGAATTTATTTAATATATTTAGATTCTTTAGATAAGAATTTAAGTTTAGGGGCCCGGGAGATAGCATGGAGGTAAGGCATTTGCCTTTCATGCAAAAGGTTCGAATCCCGGTGCCCCATATGGTCCCCTGCGCCTGCCAGAAGCAATTTCTGAGCAAGGAGCCAGGAGTAACCCCTGAGCACTGCCGGGTGTGACCCAAAAAACAAAACAAAACAAAAAAAAAGAATTTAAGTTTAGGTCACTGATAAATCTTTTCCTTCTTTCCTGATATAATCCATAATTACTATGAGCATTCTCATTACTAATGCAGTTTTAGTGTCCAAAAATAAGCTTCTGATGACTTGTGTTTATATTCTTGTTTTTATAAATATTAACATTTTATTTTCTATTTATCCAATTGTAATCTAACAGAATCTTCCTCAGCTTCTAATTATTGGGGGTTTTCATAATTTTTTTGTTTGTTTTTTGTTTTTTGGGTCACACTCAGCAGTGCTCAGGGGTTACTCCTGGCTCCATGCTCAGAAATTGCTCCTGGCAGGCACGGGGGACCATATGGGGCACCAGGATTCGAACTGATGACCTTTTGCATGAAAGGCAAACGCCTTACCTCCATGCTATCTCCCGGGCCCCCTTTTTTTTGGGGGGGGGGGGTTTATAATTTTAATCTAATTTTTTATTTCACGTTTATGAATTCTTGGTCAGAAAAGATACTTGGCATAATTGTTATTTTTTGATTTTATGTATATTTCATTTTGTCACAGTATATGTACTATTTTGGTAAATAGTTCAAGAATATTGAAAATACTATGTATTCAATTTGGGGGTAATGCAGTCTGCTTATCATGTTTATTTACACAGTTCTTCCAATTTCTCATTTAAGATTATTTTTCTTCATTGATGTTTCTCTCTGGTTAATCTGTTGACTGATAGAAGTGAGTATTTAATGATACCACTACTATTATATTTCCATCAATACATATCCTTGGGTCTATTACAAGTTACTTTAAAATTTTTCTACCCATTTATACAGAGTATGTGTATATATACAGTATATATGTATGTGTATATACATGCATATATGTGTATATATGCACACATATATGTATAGTATATGTGTGTATATGTATACAGTATATATGTATATACATAGAGAGAAGAGTTAAGTTCTCTTCATCTATTTATCCCTTAGCCAGTATATAAGGTCAGTACCTACTATTATTATTTTATTAAGCTTGAATATACTATTTGGTTTGATGCAGGTATGGATGTTTTTCTCTGATTTTTTAGATTTTCCATTATTCTGAATGATTATTTCATTTTGAAACTTTCATTTTAAGCTGTTCTTATGGAAGTATGTGTATCTCTTTTAAATATCAGAAGGTTAACTTTGTTTCTGATCTACTCAGACATCTTGAGCCTATTTATGGGATATTTTCATCCTCTTATATTTGGAGACATTATGCACATGAAAGAATGTGTTTCTATATCTATGATGAAATTGGTTGTTTGTTGTATTTAGTATTTCCTTTTTTATTTGAAGTGATTCACTGCCCTTTCCAGAGCTGGTTACGATTCCAAATATGTCCACAACTTCTCAACAAAATTTCCTTTCCTTTGCTCATCTTCAATTCTGACTGAAACCTTTGATGTAATAAAGGATTATTTCTTAGAGACCTTTTCATTTCATATATTATATATATATCAATCTTTTCTTAATTGTAGTTTCCTTTGAGAACTCTGCTATAAATTTTGTACTTTTTATCATGCATGTTCTATTTTTATTCTAAGTTAGTGATTCTGTCTTGATTTTTTTGTTTATTCCATTTGTTCAAAATCATTATCAGTACTGTTCTGTTTTCATATAATTTTATGACTTCTCCTTTCATTTGTGGTATCAGTGCTTTTCTTCTATGAAAAGTTACCTGTTACTTCTTCAACTAACCTTTCTTCCCATATATTATATTATTCTAGAATTTCTTGTTCTGAAGTAGTTTCCCCTGATAGTGTCAATAAAATCAATTATAGCTTCTTTTTTTCTTTATACTTTTTCTTGCTGGAGCTTTTTTGTTTCTAACAACATTGTCAAATTTATTGATTCAATTTTTTATTTATTTTGCTACTGAGTTTTGCAATTGTATTCTTTAGCTACTTCATTTTCATTTTAATTTTTTATTATTTTTGTTTGGGTCCCATGCCTAATGGCTTTTAGGGCTTTCTTCTGACTCTTTATTCAGGAATCTTTGCTTGTTGAACTGAAGGGACCATATATGTGCTGAGGAATGAAATTGTGTTCAACTGCAAGTAAGGTAAGTACCATACCTACTTAACTATAGCCCTAACTCATATTTCTATTTGAATTTGCTCTTTTATTTTTAATCATAAATTTTTAAACTGAAGACAAGGTAGAGCGCAATAAAGCATCCAAGATAGAAGCAGGCCAGAAGTCAAGAATTTTAACTACAAATATTTCAAATATAGCAGGAGTTCAAAAGTCTATCAAGTGAAACAAGAAACATTCTTGTCAACAGTTCAAGGTTGTCTATTAGCAGTAGCTCAAGCAAAGTGAGTTCCTGGCTTCAAGGTAAATTCCTGGTTCCAGGAGAATGAGTCTGCTCTACCTATGCAGCATTTAATTTTAAATTAAATTAAGTTAAATAAAACAATAGAGGCCTCTGTGTGTGTAGCTGGGCTTTTGAAAGCAGAGGAAGGCTCTTGCCAAGGACACCAGCAAAGGTCCCCATCAAGCCAACTCTTGCCATGTCCCCAAAAGAAGCTTCAACAGGCAACTGTGTTGGAGAGGACACCAGCAATGGGGGGGGGTGTGGGGGGCGCGTATGCGTGCTTAATGGAATGGTACAAGTTCACCTCCTGAAAATTGAACCCCACACTTTGCTTTCTTCTAATTCCTTAAAAACAGAGAGTCAATACTCTGCCTATCCCTAGACACACGGAGTTCACCCTTTGCTCTCCTAAACCACTAAAACACTGCATGCAATCTGAAGGTCATGTGACCAGTAAATTTCCTGTGCATGGGACAATCCTTTGAACCCAATTAGCTGAGTACATTATACACTCAAGATAAAAAACAAATCTCCCCAATGCTGCTCCTGGAGGGTCTGATCCATATGAACTCATTCTCTGCTGTCCTGCCCTACTACACTAAGCCCTCCACCCATTCCCCCATTCACAAAATCTCCCAGGATCTGACATCACCAGCTTCATCTTTATGTGGGATCCCTAGTTCTCATACTTGTACCTGATGTGTTCCCACAGCTACTTTGGGTTGGTGTGGATTTTTTCATAGATTGTGTCCATTCCTTGATTAAAGTTGTTTGAAGAGCATGATGTTTATGGTTATGGTTAGGATGGAGCAGTGTTGAGTGCAACTTCTTGGTAATTACTAAAGTCAATATTATTGTACACTGCTCAACTTTATCTAATAGGATTTTAAAAGTTTTTTGAATAAATATACTTAAGAAGTATACAAATGTAGTAAATACATAGATATATGTATATGTACATACACACACACACACACACACACACACACATATATATATATATATATATGTCTTTTGAAACACTCAGAGGGAGGATAAATTCTGGATCACAACTTCAGCCAGCAATGTGGTCTTCTAGAGTTTGAAAAAATGACTTGTGGCAATCATGAATCAGGAAATGTCCTAGAGCGGAGGATCTCTCAAAAGCTAAAACCAGTTCCAAGTGTCCCGGGAGATAGCATGGAGGTAAGGCGTTTGCCTTTCATGCAAAAGGTAATTGGTTCGAATCCCGGTGCCCCATATGGTCCCCCGTGCCTGCCAGGAGCAATTTCTGAGCATGGAGCTAGGAGTAACCCCTGAGCACTGCCGGGTATGACCCAAAAACCACAAAAAATAAACAAACAAACGAAAAAAAAACAGTTCCAAGCAATGGAAGGAAGTTATAAAAGAGAGTGGCTTCTGAGAACACATCAGCAATAGTGTTGGTAGCATCTTCTTCCTTGGATGAAGACATGAGTTGGGGCTAGGAGTGGAAGTTCCTGAGGAGTTAAGAACTGAAGGTAAAATAGTTAACTAGGGAGAAATAATAAATTGGAGGTGAGAGAATGTAAGAGAACAGTAGAAAAAAAGGTTATTTACAACAGAAGGAAGGTCTATCTTTTTTTTTTTTTTGGTTTTTGGGGCCACACCCAGTGATGCTCGGGGGTTACTCCTGGCTATGCGCTGAGAGGTTGCTCCTAGCTTGGGGGACCATATGGGAAACTGGGGTATCGAACCGCAGTCCATCCTAAGCTAGAGCAGGAAAGGCAGGCACCGTACCTCCAGCACCACCACCCAGCCCCAGGAAGGTCTATCTTAAACATAAATAGACATTACATACAATATGGATGGACATTACGCAGACATAGGGGCCAGCATATCAGGTGTAAAAGTTTTCCAGTTTCTTGAAGTAATCAACGTAGATAAAGAGAAACTTTTACTGAAAAATCTTCATGGTCTAGAATAATACAGAACATTCCCAAAACAATATTTTTCAAGTCTAGAATACTAAGTAATATGGTAATTAGCACTGTAAAATGCATCTATACCTTGGAGTAGAGTATCACATATTTAGAACATCCAGGTTTCTTTCCTTAAGACAAACTGAAAACAAAGGCATATGGTACAGTAAAAAACTAACAAGAATTAAAAGTAAATAATATAAAACATACTCGAATCCAAGCACAATAGCAAGTGTCCAGGGCATTCAGATGCCTTATACAAGGATCTCTGTGGAGAGAGACATTAGATCATACAAGCAGGTATAATCAAATGAAAATTTTGAATTGAGGAATTCCTCCATATCCATGCCTGCCTAGTGGGGCTGACTGCGAACAACTGTGAGTCTTATCTTTTCTTTGTGTTTATTTGTCCTCTGCTGTCCTCCGGACCTCGTGGGAGTGGGCCAAACGAGCTCCAAAAAAACTCGCTTTCCCAGAGGTCCATTCTAGGGTGGAAAAGCCCAGGAATACCTCATTAAAGTGAAAAACGGCAAGAGCGAGTACTGTGCAAAGCAAGGTCCCCTGATTGTGACATCAGGCTGGGAATTCCTGTGTATCCATGCCTGCCTAGTGGGGCTGACTGGTAAGAACTATGAGTCTTGTCTTTTCTTTGTGTTTATTTGTCCTCTGCTGTCGTCCGGACCGCGTGGGAGTGGGCTGATAATAGGCTACAGAAGAGCACTTAGCTCCGCTTCGCTACACGGCCGTGCACTCTTTCTAAGGCAAGCACAGCATGGCAACAAGAAGAGAAAAAAATCACACTAAGGACTGTGCTGGATCACTGAAGCTCAGCATTTCTCTTTGGACTGTCTTCTCAGCTGTGTGCCTAGGCCCAAGATTTGATCCTTTGAGAGGCCTCATCCACAGACGACTCCACTCCCTTGTAGGCAAATTGACACACCCGGAAAGGGTGGAACCAGAGGTGTCTGGCTGCGCACATCGTTTACCCAATGAATACCACCGCAACACGTAGAAAAACACACAATACTAGTGTGACAATGGGGAAGCAACACAGGCCAGCGTCAGACATAGAGAACGAAGATGACAATTCTGATGACCAGATAATGACCAACGAACTAAACAATCTCTCAGATAAGGACTTTAAAAACGCAATATGGAAGATGCTGAAAGAACTCAAAGAAATCATGGACAGACTTGAACAGAACACTAATAAGAATCAAGAAAATATGATGACAGAAATCACAAAACTCCAAACTGAAATAACATGTCAACTAGCAGGCCTGAAAAACTCAGTAAATGAATTGAATGGTAAAATGGATGAACTCAACACCAGGGTATAAGAAACTGAGACTAGAATTGGTGCTGTGGAAGATGAGATAAAGAACAACTCCATACAGCAGGAGAGATTGGAAAAAAACTTAAAACAAATGAACAGACAATGGAAAAAATAGTCAAAGAATGGAAACAGATGAAAATAGAAGTCTATGATAAGATCAAAGAAACAACTTAAGAATCAATGGAGTTTCAGAGACAAAGGAAGAAAATTTCCAGGAAGAATCAATGGTCAAGAACATCATTGAAGAGAAAATTCCAGAACTAAACAATATATGTGATCAAATCTTGCATGACCAAAGAGTACCAACCAAAAGAAACCCCAGAAAAAATACCCCAAGACACATCCAAGTCACAATAACTAATCCTACAGATAGAGACATAATTCTGCAAACAGCAAGATCAAAAAAGGAAATTACATTCAAGGGAGCATCCTTGAGAGTTACAGCAGACCTGTCACCTGAAACACTCAAGGCCAGAAAGCAGTGGTGGGATATTGTAACAAGACTGAATGAAATGAATGCTTCACCTAGAATACTCTACCCAGCAAAACTCACTTTCCAGTTTGACAGAAGATTATATGGTTTCACAGACAAAAAACAGCTCAGAAAATTTACAGACTCAAACCCACACTTAGGAGAAAAACTGAAAGACCTAATTTAAGACAAGACTAACCAAAAGACACACCAAATTTCGATATAAAGATGGCATCAAATCCTAGGACAATTCTTTCTCTCAATGTCAATGGACTAAATGCACCAGTTAAGAGACACAGAGTGGCTAAATGGATCAAAAACCTCAATCCAACTTTTTGCTGTCTACAAGAAACGCACCTGAATAGTCAGAACAAACATAGACTCAAAATAAAAGGCTGGAGGAAAATTATCCAAGCAAACAACACCCATAAAAAAGCTGGAGTGGCCATACTAATATCAGATAATGCAAACTTATACTCAGGAAGGTTGTAAGAGACAAAGATGGACACTATATATTAATCAAGCGGTATGTAGAGGAGGAAGAAATCACTCTTCTAAACATATATGCTCCGAATGAGGGTCCAGAAAAATATTTAATACAATTGTTGACAAAGCTGAAAAATAACATCAACAATAACACAATAATTGTGGGGGACCTCAACACAGCTTTGTCAACAATGGATAGGTCAACCACACTGAAACTCAACAAGAATGTACTGGACCTGAGGAGAAAAATGGAAGAAAGAGGCCTAGTGGATATATATACAGGACACTCCATCCCCAGAAACCTGGATACACATTCTTCTCTAATGTACATGGGACATTCTCCAGGATAGACTACATGCTGGCACATAAAACATATCTTCAAAAGAAAAGAGGATAGAAATTTTGCAGGCTACCTTTGCTGACCACAAGGATCTGAAATTATTTGTGAACTCCAAAGGAACAAAGAAGAAAAACTCTAACACCTGAAAGTTAAAAAGCCTCATA
>PVKC010030581.1:0-14779 GCA_004027635.1 Crocidura indochinensis | reverse complement strand
CCCGGCAGTGCTCAGGGGTTACTCCTGGCTCCATGCTCAGAAATTGCTCCTGGCAGGCACGGGGGACCATGGCACTTCTTTTCATAGGAAAAACAATCTAATTGTTTTGTTGTCAACTAAGAAGTTATTTACCCAGAATATTCATTTGGCAGAAACTTTAAAATTGTGTGTTCCAATATGGCAGTCATTATCCATCATGATTATTGAATACTTCTAATATGGCTAGGTGATTGAGGATCTGAATCTTAATTTTTTGTTTAATTTATTTAATTTTATAATTGATCATTGCTTAAATTATTGAAAAAGCCTTATAATCTTTAGAACTGTTTTGATATTTGAATCTACTGTTCTAATATTAGATCTAAACAAAGATTAAATACTTTTGGTGAACATTCAGCCTTCTGATTGAAATTTACTATAGACATAAAAAATTTGACATTTCCAGGGCATGATATGAAAAAGAAATTATAAAACTAACATATTATTAGTGGATTTTTACTTTTATCGCTGTTTGCAGTGATAATATTTTAAACATTGGGTTCAACAATATAATTAATTTAATAATTTTATTTTAATGTGGCTTTTGGAAAAAGTAAACTTAATATATGGTTGGCATTTTTGCACTGTATTCAGTTATATGCCATGTTGAAAGGTGAAGGGCAGTTTTGTCACTGAGGACTGATGGGATTCAAGATCGAAGAAACATAGTGCATCCTCTAACCTTATATGGATCTGGACATTTCCCCTGCTCTTCTTTTATATTCCCTGAAGCCAACCAGGAAGTGATTTATCGAATGCAAATCTCTGTACTGACAAAGCTATGTTTCACCCAAGTCTGACATTTTCTGTTTAAGTTTTAAGCTCAGTTGGTAAATGTTTGAAAAGTCCCCCATGGCATGGTTTGAGACCTGGGGATCTGAAATGCCTCTCTGAGCCTGACGATGGGGATCAGGCTAGGAAATGGCTTTCCTTGGAATAAATTATCATTTCTGGTACATGGAAATAGGAAAATATTGGGGGGAGAAGAATAGAGAGAGTGAGCGGGTAGAAGGATGACTCAGTGTGACTCCAGCACGCAGAAACCCCCCCTTCCCCAATTCCCAATGGTTCAGCTATGCAGAAAGCCACCTTCTTTCCCTCCAACCTCTAAATTGAGTAATGTGAGGCAAGAAGTGCTTGACATCCTACCCAGATCAATTTAGAAAGGAATTAAGACTTTCAGCCTAGACTAGGATTCTATTGACTTCCAGCCACAAGGAGAACAAATGTCACTTAGATAATAAGCCAAGAAATAAAGAGTCCAGGCCCCACATCCTGGCCCCTCAAATCTCAGTGGCTGCCGAGGCTGTGAGTTCGGTAGTCATTTGATCTGTAAGAAGTTGGCTCAGAGGATTCTCATGTGTCTATCCATCCAACTGTTTCTTACTTTCTATTCTGTCCTGGAGGCCAACTTTCCATCTTAGGACAACTTGAACAAATTTTTTCGTTATAATACTGTGATTTACCAAGTTCTTCATAATACAGTTTTGTTTCAGGCATTGAATGTTCCAAAACTAATCCCACCATTGGTGTGACATTCGCTCTACCAGTGTCTGCAGTTTCCCACCCACCACCTTAGACTGACCCCTTTGTAGGCATAAAAAATTACTTCATTTTGTTGATTACAATACAAGTCAAGTGGAACTTTCAAAATTTAGATTCATAAGTATTAATTTGGAGTCATTTTAATATTTTTATGATGTTACTAAAATCATTGTCTGAGAATTTATAGGACTATGGTTGGTGCTATTTGTGCTTCTGTGGTACTGTTTAAACTCATTGAGCTTGGTGGGCTTCTATGTACCTTTTCCATCAGAATTGCTGTGGTCATATTAGGCTGATACCAGTGTGAAAATTTGAGGTGTTGTGTGAAAGTGGCCATGAGGTCCAGGACCTAAAGATAGATCTGGGACAAATTTAGTGGCTTGGTAGTTTAACAATGTGAAATTGCTGACCTTTTCTGTCATGAGCTGTCGATGTTGGCTGTGGGAAAATCTGCCTGCCTCCATTCCTTTCTCAGAAGGCTCCAGAGTTTTGAGTCCATACCAGTCTACCTGGGAAGAGTCAGTGGCCATAATTTTCTTTTGGAGCTTATTAGAGAAGCTGGGCCATTTTCCTATAAGGTAGATGGTGGGTTTGTGCATAGTATAACTTTTCCTCTAAGAATCTTCCTGGTCTACTTTTTGATTGTTTGGTGTTTGGAGTCACATGGTGGGGCTCAGGGATTATTCCTATTATTCCTCAAGGATTAAACTTGGTGAGGTTCAAAGGACCATATGGGGTGGCAGGGATCAAATGTAGGTCGACTGCATACAAGTCAAGTGCTGTACCTGATTTGCTCTAACCCAGACCCTGTCTACTTTTAAGTACTTGCTCATCAGAGTTGCCCATCAACATGTGATCTTCAAACAAGGAAATTTGTCCATAAGCCTTTCTGCTTCTCTTGCCAGTTGTCAGCAATGTAACATGTATGTGCTCACACAGGGATACATACCCTGTTAACTCACACACACATCCCAAAGCATGTCAACCCAAACTAGTTGAAAGCTAACCCCAGCCTTATCTTTTTCCTTTCTGCTCTTGCTTCTCTCCTTTAATATCTCCAGTCTCCTCACTCTTTGCCTCTCATTTCAGGCTGCCGTTGAGAAAGAAATCATATTATTCTGATGTAGGGGCTCTTATGTCCTCCCCTGATACATGTCATGCCCACTGCCAGCATGTTACTATATCACAAGAGAATTCACAATTCTTATTTATGTGCCAGAGAGAATGATTGAGGGTGGGATAGGAGTGAGGTAATTAAAGATCAAGAAAGGAAGTAAAGCGAGATGGTCTCTGAAGAGAAGTATTATAGTTTATTTTAATTTGTTGTTGGAGTATTGTGTCATACCCAGTGGTCTTTGAGAACTACTCCTGGCTTTGTGCTCAGGTGTGATGCCTGAAAGTCCTTGAAGCACCAGATTCAGCGCTCTGGGGTTGAGTTAGGTAAACCATATGCAATGTAAATACAGTGCCACCTGTACTATCTCTCAAACTTCGAGCTGTATGTTTTAGAATGGTGGTGACTTCAAGATGCTTTTATTTGTTGAATTATTACACATGAGAACTATAATGCTTTTTATCTAAAGTCTAAAGAATTGGTAGAGCAGTCTTTGTTCATTACATTTTAGACATGGTTTGGGTACATGTCAATAAACTCAGAACAGCTGTTGAGGAAAGTTTGAATGAATGTTTAAATCCTCTTTCTTTGCTTCTCAGAAAGTGACAAATGGTAGAGATGGTTGGGAAGTTCACAATGTAATAGACTTCACAAGTTTCTCACTGCCATTTCACTGGACTGAGGACAGAACTGTGGCATTTTGTGTTAGGCTCAATAGATGGTTTTTGGCACATACACAGTGGAAGACTCAGAAATGTTCACTTGATGTGGAGAAAGGTCTTTGAGCTGTGATAAAGTTGGATTAGAATGTCATTGACCACATTGCTTCTTTGACCCCTAATACGACATCCTTTTGAACAATGTCTTGTTTCCTGTCTTATTACTGCTGCTTCTAGTCTTCCATTTATTTCACTTAAGGAACACACACCCTCCTTCATGTCCTAAATTTATTTATGGTAAGTAAATATATTTATTTATGATAAAGATCAGTAACTTTATTCTTGTCTACTTTGCACTGATCTTAAAATCCTACTTCTAGTAGCTTCTAAGGAATCTTAAACAACCAAAATCAGGTCTTCCAACTCCTGAGTCTTCCAGATAAGTTCTGTGCCAATTTCATGTTATTTGAGATTCTGTGCCAGTTTTTAATATTAATTTTCAATCTGTATTATTAATTTGATTTTGTGTAACCCTCACCTGGGATGAGGTGAGCTATTTTGAGTAAAGAATAAAAGAGTGCCTGGGGGACACAAGAGAGGGGCAGCCAAAGGCAGAGAGCCAGAAGAGTCGCAGAGAGAAGCTGCTGCAAAGAAAGCAGATAGCAGAAAGACTCATGGTAGAGAAAAGCAGTAAGGGAATAAAAGCAAGCTGGCTCCGATGAAACTTTAACTGACTGTGAATTATTTCTCTGCTACTACCCTTCATCAGACCAGTAGGCCTAAGGGGTTAGAAACGGTGCCTGGGGCTGCCTCATCCAACACATGGACTTCATATCTAATATTTTATTTTAACCAACCATTTTGGATTTGATTTGGGGTTTGATTTTGGAATTGCACTATTTTAGTGTTTCTGGGTAGGATGCTGAATATGGTCTTGGCAGGAATTGTTGTAGTGTGGTCTTTTATTAAAGCTATTGATGAGAATATTTCTTGAAGCCAAGATCTATTTATTTGATTCTCCTCTCCAAATCTTGATAGACTCAATTGATGTGACTATGGCATTGAGGTCACTTTACAATAGTCTGTCTGAAATCTTATATCTTCTCTTTTTCTTCTCAAGATAGGAGGAATGGTGTTAAAACATATCTTTAGGTTAAATGGATTTTTGCAATCTAGACTTTCACAGTTTGATAGGACTTTATGTAATGATGAAGATGTTCTATTTCTGCACTACCCAAAATAGTAGACACTATTCATCTAGAAGTATTGAGCACTTAACATGTGATTAGCTCTACCAATGTCATTTACTTATTGTGTATTCATGTTGTTGATATTTTGTTTAAATTTTGTATTAATTTATACTTAACTTGTAATGTTAGACTTTGTATCTCTGGTAATTCTTTCTTTGTGTTCACATGATCTGTTTCAGATGTAGAGAAAAGAGGATGAATAACTTGATGGTTTGAGGTGCAGATTTTTAGGTACAAAAGTGTTTTCAGGTTGTAGTGTTTTGATGCAGGATGAGGAGAGAGAGAAAGAGTGAGAGACAGAGATAGATAGAATGTATACATTCTACATACATACATAAATACAGCATGTAGACTGTATGTGGTTGACCGAGGTTTAATCCTGAGCATCTATAAGGTTCCTGAGACTACTAGGAGTGATTCCTGAGGGCAGACCCAAGAGTAACCCCTGAGCATTCCCATATATGTCCCCCCCCCAAAAAAAAACCCACAAAAACTGAAGGCTGATTTTGCACTCCCAGCACATATGCGTTTACTCTTTTTTACTGTGAATATAATTGATTCAAATGGATGGCTTAGGAAGATATACCCTTGACCTTCTTAGCACATGGCCTTAAGCTGTTCTTCTGAAGTCATGAGATCCAGTTGCAGATGGCCAGATGCATGATGAGTAAGTTAGCATGAAGATTAAACTTTACATTTTTTTCTAATTTTGGGTGCAGCCTGAGGAAAAAAAAACTCATCAATACCCCTTTAGTGCTAGAAATGACCTACCATGCTGGTGGTGGATTCTAATCCTTTTGTAGCGATCAAAAATTTTCAAATATAAAAGAAAATTCTTCTGCAGAAAGAACTTCAAGTGTATTGTGTGAATAAGGTGGCATCCATAACTTTCTGTGACATTTACTTTAATAAGCTGTGGGAGTGATTTAGTGATCAGTGGGCACTGACATTTGAGGAGGGAAAGGCAAACTTTGCTACTTCTAACATGATTTTTTTCCTTCTCTTTATTCTGACCTTGCAACCATGGAAACTTTGTTTTCAAAGACAGATAAGAGTACTCCGGGTTTCTGAAGAAGTAACCTTTTTGAAGAAATAAAAAAAACAAATTTTGTAGCTGCAAATTAATTTCTCCTTTGTATGTCTGATAGTGCAAGTATTTTCTGTAAGTAGAACACGTTTTTCATAGTACTTGAGCTTGGTGTCTTGTTTTAAATTGTGTGTATGCTCATGCGTATGTGTTTGTGCATTCATGTGTGTGCATGCACTTTTCATTAACGTGAAATTTATTCCATTTTTTTTCTTTTCAGCACTGAATCTTGCAGTTTTCAGGGACTATTACTCTCTACCATATGCTTGGGAAAGTTGCTCTAGCAGTGCCAGACTCACTAGACTTTTGGTCTATCTCACCAGCATTGATTTATTCTATATTATTGAAAGTATTTGTAAGGAGCTCGCAAGCAGAGTTCAAAGGGCCCAATGTTCATTCCTAATGATACTCAGCAAACCATGCGAGATGATTCGGTACTTGTCCCTATGTATCTAGCCCTATGTAGACCCAGTGGTGATGGATACCATCATAGTCAGTCCAGTGACTCCTGGGTGACTTAGTCACCCAAGTGGTACCAAGGATCAAAGTCATAACCTTTATCATGCAAGATATTTTCCTTTGACCACTACCCACCCAAGCCCCTCATTAAAAAATAAGGCATATTTAAATGTATAATGAGATATGTTTATAGCTAACACTATAGTTGTGACTCTATGTTATATCTGTTTAATTATCACCCACTTCAATATATACTATAACAGCACTACCAGGTGGTTCTTTTACATAGGTCCTCAAACTATAGCCCACAGACTACATGTAGCCCACCAAGAACATTTATCCAGCCTGCCAGGTGTTTTGCTACCTCTGCCTGTTCTGCTTAGCAGTTAACTCATACCAGACCCACAGTGTGCATGTGTGGAATGTGTACCACACTCTCTGACTTCCCTCCTCTCTGTCTCTCAACTCTCTCTCAACTGTCTCTCTCTCAACTGTCTCTCAACTCTCAGACATAATTTCTATGCATTTCTCACCTCTCAGACATATCCTAATATTAGAAACCATGCACTTGAAGTGGCAACCATCTTTGGTAGCACTTATGTCTATGAACAGACTTTGTCCAGAATAAAACATCTGAAATCTCCAATTAGACCTAGTCTAACTGATGCACTTTACATCACTTGTTATGACTAGAAATGACAAATATGGAACCAGACATTGGACATCCCATTAGCCAAAAGTTCACTAGCCACAGTTGCATTGAAATAATGGTAAGTTATTTGATTAAACTTTGATTTTTTTTATTTCAAAATTATGTATATGCACTGTGTATAGGAATTTGTTCATAGTTTTGTTTTAACTATAGTCCAGCCTTCCAACCATCTGAGGGATAGTGAACTGGCCCCTTGTTTAAAATGTTTTTTTTGGGGGGGGGCACACCTGTTTGACGCTCAGGGGTTACTCCTGGCTTTGTGCTCAGAAATCGCTCCTGGCTTGGGGGGAACATATGGGACGCCGGGGGATCAAATCGTGGTCCTACACTAACGCTTGCAAGGCAGACAATTTACCTCTAGCGCCATCTCTCCGGCCCCTGTTTAAAATGTTTGAGGACCCCTGTTCTCTTGTGTCCCCTCCTAGTCAATATATATCACCCAAATGTAATCTACTAGGAATTATCATTCATAAAGTGAGACTAAAATACTTACCTGATGAGTTATTTTAAAGAATAGAGATAATATATTTCTCATTCAATATACCTGGAGGTCCACATGGTTCAGTCATGATATTCTGTCACAATCAAAAGTGTCTAGCAAAAGAAGTGATTAAATTGAATTTTTGTTTCTGAACATGTTAAAAGGGATTCAGAGGAGAGCTTACAGCAGTAATTCTCAAAGGAAAAAACTCACATAACAATAAAAACTTGCCTTTCTTCATCTCTCAAATACTCTTATGAATCCCAGAAGATTCTTTCTCTTCATGCCCTCAACTTTTCTCAGTTATTTCAAATTGGTATCTTAAAGACTCTAACTTCCCGTCTATCCAGATATTTGTCTTTGATCCCTCTTCTGTTCTTTCCCATCTCTGTTCTTTCCACCTCACTCAAATCATTCTGAAGGAAAGAGGCTGTGATTTATATTCCCTCATTAGTGTTTTCCCTGTTCCTTATGTCAAATGCCTGTCATGGAGTAGAAAATAACACCTTGCTATTTTCATTACTACCAAAATGATGAAGACTGTTCACTCTCTTTGCTTATCTTGGAACCTCTTCAGAGTTCGAGTAGAGGTGAGTGCTGTTGAGGTTGACTCTGAGAGCAAAGAGTGGTGGTGCCGGCCTGTCATTACTCACAGCAACAACTCACATGCAGATGACAGTGTATTTGAATTTCATTCACTCATTTTTTGATTCATTTGAACTTATTAGCTTTGTATATGCTTGGGCATATTTTATATTGTTTGGTTTGGAGGCCACACCTGCAGTGTTCAGGGCTTAATTCTATCTCTCAGGAGTCACTCCTTGCTGTGCTGGGGGACCATACATGTTGCCAGGATAGAGACTGGGTCGGTCATATGTAAGACAAGCACACTACCCACTGTACTATTGCCTTGGCCCTCCTTAAACATATTTTAAAGAGTTGACAGAATAAAGTTTACTTTATTAGTCATTTAGACTAATAAATAAACTCCAAGAGTAAGAAAACAAAGCTAAGGCCCAAAACTACAAGCCCCAACCCTGTGTTCATTTCAAGGCATTAGGGAAGCTGGAGATGTGTGACTAATCAGCAAGCTGTCGAATTATCTTCAGAACTATGGGACCACGATGGCCTAGCACTGGCATAAGTAGCTTGAGAGATATACAGTGGAATGAGGGCTGTCTCCTCTGTCTACAGCTTTAATCACTGCAGAAAGCCTGGTCCTTTTAGTTTGTTCTCTGCATTTGCTGCCCTAGCAGTTGGCTTTGAGTAGAAGAAGCACAATGCTATCAGCTCCCCAGATCTCACTGCTCAGCTTGGTCTCAAATACCCTTAATCACTTGTTATTCATCACAGACTCACAGAGTGAGTTTTTGGTATTCCGGGAATTACTGAAAGATGAACTTTTTTCCCTAACATAGTTTTGTGCTGACATCTGCCTGTATGCTAGAGCAGCTTGTACCCATTCACAAAAGCTTTCCCAATTCTGCATGCAGTTATAAACTTGGACAGCTTGAAAGCAAACAAGGTGAAAGTATCACCTTGATAGTTTGAAATCAACCAAGGTATGATTATTTGCATTAAGTTCTTGTTCAACCTTCCCCCCTTCCAAACTTATTTCCTTCTTGTGACCTCCCTGCTTTACCAGTTGGTCCCCTAATTTCTGGTGTGAATATCCCGAAGACTCATAGGGCACCATATGACCCCTGATTGAGAAATGTTCATTTATACTACAGAAATCAGCAAATACCACAGGTCTGGGATTTTTCTCTCCTTATAAGAACCCAGTCACTAAACATTTATTTGCATATAATTGTACCATGATTATGTCAAGTAAATAGATGCCACTTTTCAGAAAAGCATATATATGCAAACTGTATACATTTAACAGAAGTGGGATTGAACCCAGTTCTTGTGCATACAAGGCATATATACTTTACCATTGAGCCATATCTCTGACCCTATTCTTCAGAAAAGCTTAAAACAAACTTAGGGAAATAGCATTCTGTAGGCTCAAAGTGTCATATTGCAAGAAAAAAAATTTCCCCAAACCAGATAATTCCTATATCTGATCTGAGAACATCAATGAATCTATGGAAATTTTAAAGTTGGACATGTGATGAATGTTAATGTATTGTTTGAAAATCATATGGGAAGAAAGGTTTGGATTTTCTGTTGAGGCTAGAAACAGGAAACGATCTCACCATAACTACCTTAGAGGACTTTGAAGTAGTCGCCACAGGGTAGAATCGAGTTCAGCCATAGGATGGTTCCTGACACATATCCTTGTAATAGAAGGAAAAATGGACAAGGGGCCAGCAAGGGTTTTTTCTATGTAGCTATGGCCTCATCACAGTAACTCTTTTCACTGCGACAGAATAACAGAAAGACCATCTTTTTGTCAAATCAACTACCATTTTCATCTTTTCAGGTTAAATACCAAGTGTTATGACTTTGCCAGAGAGTTATCCCAGTTCAAATGTCACCCTACCCTGAAGACTGTTTTAGTGTCTTGTTATCCAGCAAGCACTTGGTCTTCTTTGTTCCTCAGGGATACATTCATTTAGAATACTGACCAAGATTATAGGCTTTGGGGCTACACTGAACTGGCTTCAAATCTTGCTTCTCTAACCTGCAACTTTTGTGACCTTCTGCAAATAGATTTACTTTGGTTTTCTCCTCTCTCAAATGGGAATAATAATAGTGTTTAACTCAAAGGTTTATGGAGAGGAATGAAATAGCTGCTTTATTCAACAAATATATTTTTTGAGTATCTGGAATAGACTAAGGTCCTTCTGCAGTGGAATTTCTACTGACAGCTTTTGAGTGTACAGTTATTCGAGTTTGGAATGACAAGAAACAACTTAGTGATTTTGTAGGGAACTCTTAACATGCCTGAGCTAGATGGCACAGTATTAACTGATCACATTACAATTTAGTCACAGCCCCTTTCTGCAAATTATACTCTATTTTCTCTACTATGCTTGAACCTAGCCAATAAAGTGACTTACTTTACAAACATTTTTCTAAACTCCAGAACAGCTCCACAGGTGCAGACACTCTGGCCTCGAGGGCATTTGGGCTGCCAGTCATGACATCTTTTAGGGCAGAAGGAAGCATGTTTAAGTCATCTGAACTGCAGATCGTGGTCGATTATTTGTAACTGGTCCTTGTTACCAGGAGATCCAGGAAATCCAAGAGCTATATTTCCAGGGATCCAGGCAGGCCCCTGTACACGTCCAAGCTTGAAAATAATGAGGGAAACATCCAGCCAGTGGACATGGAGGTGGCAGGTGAACATGATCCTTTATGGTCTGGAGAGCCTCATCTGGGCTAAGAACTATGGATGTCATGGGGGGGGGGGGTGAAGTCAGACAGAATAAATGTCTTCAACCAACCATTCATGAGCACATGAACCCAAGATGCTCTCTGTGGCAGCTATTTCACTGAATCTCTCCCAAAGTAAGCCTCAGTTATTGTGGATTATTTGTTATTGTTGTTATTGTTGTTGTTGTTGTTCTTCTTCTTCCTCTTCCTTCTCATCCTCTCATCCCCTCCCCCTCTTCCTCTTTCTCTTCCTCCTCCTCCTCCTTCTCTCCCCTTTCCCACTCTACTTCCTTCCCCCACCTTCTCCTCCTCCTCCATCTAGCTACCATTCATTGTTTTAATTCAGACATTTGTGGGGTAATTCTCAGTGCTTACTCCTGGCTCTGCTCTGGGGTCAGGGTCTCTCCTGGTAGTGCTTAAAGAACTGTATATGGTGTTGGGGATCTAACCAGAGTCAGCCACAATCAAAGCAAATGCTTTATCCCTACCCTATACTCTGGTCCCAATCCAGAAATTCTTAACATTTATGTGAAACTTGGACCACTTTAGCCATCTGGTAAAAAGTATGGATTAACTTTTCAGAACATTGTTTCTCAAGATATAAAATATATAGGAAGCCAAGTATATTGAGATATAGTTGTCAAACATTTAAAATTATGATATTTTAAAATATATCAACTTCCTCATTAACACACTAAATAATAATTAGTGACTTCAATAAGCAACATGATTTGTAGTGATAATATATTTCAAAATATGAACTCTAGTGTGATAGAAAAAGATTCATATTTTATGCTTTATATTGTCAACAAACTTACAAGTACTGATAGTCCCTCTGTGATTGATTGCCTTCATTTAAAGCTGATGTAAGTACTAAATTTCACTTGCATCTTTTTGGAACATAATTAACCCATCATTCCCTTGATCACATTAAAAAACTGTGCCAGGATTTTGTTTGAAGCCCCGAAGAGACATTATTCCTAGTTTTTAACACAACCCAGTGATGGAAGATATGTGCCCATTTTGCAGGTGACAAAAGTGAGGTTCAGCATCAGACTAACTCTACTACTGTTACATCACAGAGCTTTGTGATGCCAAAGCTTAGATTCTTTCTGCTACATCCTACATGTGCTGAGCACCAATTTCCTCTAAGGTATAATAGTATGATGGGTATTACACAAGGACTTTGGAAAGACCTTGGCAGGCACATTCTTTTCTGAGTTGCCCATAGTTCCCTAGTGAAGAGATGATCTTATCATCTTTTGAGACCCTGTTTTGTGGGAATAGTAAGAAGCCTATTGTATTCTTGGATCTTAAGCAACACATTTGGGACAATCTGTGGAGTCCTGTAGCAAACAGTAGGTTCTGATAGTATGAAAGTGCTGACACATATAGCTTGCAGAGCTGATGTTATGCATTGGTAGCTTGAAATCAGCTAATAGGACTATTTACATTCCAGAATCCCTGAACACTACTAATAATTAGGGTGTGCTTCTTTTAATTAAAAGGAATAACATTTGTGATGCAACTGTCCTTGAACTTTCTGCCCTGTCCCTCATGTGTTACTAGCCCTTATCCCTCCAGGAGAGGATTTGAAAAAAATCACCTCATAATCAACGTAGGATCCTGTTTGTCTTAGTGACTCAAAGATTTGGCTTACTATCCATACTGCCTTTGTGAGTGGACACTGTAGGGATTTTAAAATGTATAGTGAATGGGGCTGGAATGTATAATGGGTAGAGCACTCCTTCCAAGTAGCCTGTCTGGGTTCAATCCACATACCCCAAATGGTTCCCCAAACCCACCAGGAGTTGATACCTGAGCACAAAGCCAGGAGTAAGCCTTGAGAACTGCCAGGTTATGGGCAAAAATATCTTTTTTTTCTTTTTTTGTGTTTTTTTGGGTCACACCCGGCAGTGCTCAGGGGTTACTCCTGGCTCCATGCTCAGAAATTGCTCCTGGCAGGCACGGGGGACCATATGGGGCACCGGGATTCGAACCGATGACCTTTTGCATGAAAGGCAAACGCCCTACCTCCATGCTAGCTATCTCCGGGCCCCGCAAAAATATCTTAAAATACAGAGTGTTTTGTTGTTGAGATCTGATGAGATCAATGCATCAGAGATGATTTTGGAATTTGAAAGATATCTGAATAAGAGAAAAATATTTGTATACAATACACCAATGATATTCAAGATCTATAAAGTACAAATAAAAATCAACAACTAAGACTCCAATGACCTTTCCCCATTTGGGGCAACAGTAAACAGACACTTCAACAAAGAAGACATATGGATAACCAATAAGCACATGAAAAAGTGCTCATCGTATTTCATGATTTAGAGAAGACAAATATCCCTTTGTGCTAGTAAAAATGTCTAGAGACAGTACTGGAAAGGTTGTAGGAAGAAAGAAACCCTCATCCTCTGTTGGTGGGAATGCTGTATGATTCAGCCTCTATGAAAAGTAGTATAGAGGCTCTTAAAAATAAAAAATAGAACTCCCACACTCCTAGTGATACCACTTCTTGGCATTTATTTCCAAGGCATTGAAACATTAATTCAAAAGTATATATACATATATACACATATATAGTAAAATATTATGCAGCTCTAGGAAAGAATGCAAATTTCTGTGATTTGGATGAAGCTAAAGGATCTCATGCTAGGTGAAGTCAGTCAGAAGGACGGAGATAGATACAGAATCTCTCTCATATGTGGGACTTAAAGAATCACAATGAAGTAGCAACATAGGGTCAAAGGCAACAAAACAGTAAAACTGAAGTACTCAAGAGAGTTTGGTGGGGAGGCTTAATGGGAGGTTTGGGGGAAAGACATGAGAACACTGGTGGGTGGATGTGGTGTTGGAATTGGTTACACAGGAAGCTATCATTAACCATATTATAGGCCACCGAACCTCAATTTAATTTTTTTATATTTTTAATTGCGTCCACACAGATGCACTATTACAAAGTTGTTCGTGTCTGAGATTCAGTCATGCAGTGTCCAACACCCATTCGTTCACCAGTGCACGTTTCCTGTCAATCAATATCCCCAATTTCCTTCCTGGCTCACATTCCCTGCCTGCCTCTATGGCAGCATTCTTCACTTTCTCTCTCTTCCTTTTTTCTTTTAGATATTGTAGTTTGCAATATTATTACTGAGGGGGTGACATGCACATCATGTTACCTCCTTTCAGCACCCAGTACTTGTTCAGAGTGATCATTTCCAAATCTCATTTTTGAAAAATGAAATAGCTTGATGCTCACAAATTCCAAGAGGAGAGGCCATGCTCTATCAAAGGGAGACACACAGGAAGCTCTAGAGTTGGTCAGGAGGCAGATAGTGAAGAGAAAACTGGGCAAGAATTTTATTGTGGTTCTGAAGGAAAGAGTGGATGAACTCAGGCAAGCTGACTAAGGATTGTCTCCCTTGGTATATTCACTATGCTCTGGAGGATGTGCCTCCTACTTTGCTGGTGCCTGCCCCTGGTGTAACTTGGGCTAGTTTGCATTGGAAAGATGTGCTCCCACTGTGAGTGGTCAGTTCTCCTGCTGGGAGTCCATAAGGGTCCCCAAGTTCCCAGGCATCAGAACATTCCAAAGCACAGGATAGAAAGCCTCCATTAATCCCAACGCCAGCTCTGTTCTGAAAGTGGGAACAAATCACGTTAGCTTAGTATGGCTTCAAAATAAGTGGGATGGGACCCCTTGTCATCCTCCCTGCTCTCTCCCAGTGAGAATGTGGCATATTTCACATCGAAGCAGTTTAGCTGACCTCTTAGGTAACAGAACAGAAATTCTAAGCTGAGCTCTCTGGCCAGTTTCAAGTGGATAGAAGTAGCCGTGACAGACACACAGCACTCTCCAGGTTTCCTTCCCCCATCACTACCACGGATTTCTGGGACCACACGATTTACCTTACTGGAAAGCAAACATGCGATTAGAAAATAAACACTCCCATTTTTATGCTACCATGAACTCTGCTGCACTTAAGAACTGTGCCTTCCAGAGACTTGTAAACATTTAGCACACGAGCCCCATTATTCTATGACTCACAGTGGAGTCCAAATGGAATCCTCAACACTAAGCCCTCTCTGACTTCAGGGCC
>PVKC010030580.1:0-14782 GCA_004027635.1 Crocidura indochinensis | reverse complement strand
GGTCTCTCAAACGGTCTGAGGGGCACTCCCAGGGATACTCTGCCCAGGTGGCTAGAGGTTCACAGCTGGGAGCCCGAGGGTAAAATGTTGCTAAGTAGGACCTCCAGGGCTACAACTGCTAGGAAGGGCTTGTTGTACTGGGATCTATCCTGTGAGGTGCATGCAAAACCTAAATCTTCAGCCTTTGGCTTCTCCTTTTAATTTCAAATATTTAATTATGCTTTTAATATCCTTTGTTATAAAGTTATGTTTGCATATTCTCATGTGCAAATATACATATTTACGTATTTTTCACATATGTATTACATTGAAACTCTAGAGAGAGTGCTACTGCTTGACATAGATCGAAGGAATTTCAGGATAAACTTAAGTTTTGACCTAGAGATCTGGCTTTCTCCTGATGACTGACTCCAGTATACTTTTAGAAATCGAATTTCTTTTTTTTTTGGGGGGGGGGTTGGGGCCACACCCAGTGACTCTCAGGGGTTACTCCTGGCTATGCGCTCAGAAGTCGCTTCTGGCTTGGGGGGGCATATGGGAGCCGGGGGATCAAACCGCGGTCCGTCCAAGGCTAGCACCGTCAAGGCAGGCACCTTACCTCCAGCGCCACCGCCCGGCCTAGAAATAGAATTTCTAGGTAACAAGAAATCGTAGTTTTGAAGTTTGGTAGTATCCTCCGAAGAAATTGTCATTTTGTATAACCAGCATCAATGAGCAGGAGATCTATTTCTCTGCTCTTTTACTAATAGAATTTTTAGAAATTCTTGTGATTCCTGGGTCAGAGTGATAGTATAACAGGTAGGGTGCTTGCCTTGCATGCAGCTGACTGAAATTCCACACGGTCCCTGGAGCAGTTTCAATTGTAAATCCTGAGTGCAAAGTTCAACCGCCCCCCCCCCCGCAAACAAAATAAAACAAATAAACAAAAACCCTGCAACACCATGAAATGTAAAAAAAAAAAAGTCCTTTTTTTAATTATTATTTTATTTTATTTTGGATTTTGGGTCATACCGGGCAACACTCAGTGGTTGGTTGTTCCTGGCTTTGCTCTCAGAAATTACTCCTGGAAGGCTCATGAGACTGTATGGGATGCAGGAGATAAAAAGCGGGCTGACCATGTGCAAAGCAAATGCCCTACTGGTTATTCAATCACTCTGGTCCCTTACAAAGCTTTTTTTTTTTTTTAATAATTTTTATTGAAACCATTGTGAATTACAAGTCCTTCATAGTTAGGTTTCATAAAGTGACAGTGCATTAGGGCCATTCCTACCACCAGTGTTGAACTCCCTCCATCAAAGTTCCCAGAATGCATTCTATACCTCCATCCTTAGCCCCCTTGCCCTCCATTTTAAGCTCATTTTAAGAATAAATTCCTATAGTTTGGATCTCTTGACTCTATTGTTGTTGACTTTGACTTGAGTATTTCTGTTCTTTTTTTATCTCCATCAATGCACCTGAGACCATTTGGCCCCTGGCCCTCAACTTTTTTTCTTCTCAATTTCCTTACAAGTTTTTAAAAAAGACTTTTATTTGCCGTTCTTCCAAGTTCAATTTAAACACATTATAAATTATAATAAATATTTGTCTGTTTTTTTGTTTTTTATCTGTGAATTGGTCATTTATAGTTTGAGCACTAAATGATCATCCTCAACACAGGTTTTTATTCTTGGTTGCCATAATGTATATAAAGAAATTGCGAAAATTATGTAAGGCTTAATGTCTGTAGTTGGCTGTTCAAGGAATATCCTACTTGACAGATTTATTTTAATTTCCAGAAAAATCTATTTACAATTTGAAGTTAAGTCAGATGTTTTTTTGAGATACAAAGAAAACTCTGAGTTGCTCAGGTTGAAGTAGTTTTCTTCCCCCACTTGTGTGTTAAGCCTACACAAGTTAAAGTGGCTTTCTATTTTTAAAGAGCAGGGTGCAGCTGCTTTAGAGTGCAGCCCCTCTTAGCAGGTACCTGGAGTAGATAATTGGCAGTTGCCATTGAAGGTCACTGCAAAGTACTGTGCTTTGCCCTCTCTGGAAACCTGAAGAGGTGTGGGCCTTGCCAAACTAGGGCAGCTCTGCTTGCAGGTGACCAGGTCAGGCTGTTTCTATGTAAGTCCAGTTTCTGTTGCTTCCTTTCTTGGAAAGGTAATATTAATATAAACATAATATTAAAATGCAATGTTGACATACATTAATATTGTATATTATACTGCATTTGTATTAATATTAATTAATTATTATGAATAATGTGCTGCATAGTAATTAGTAATACTAAGCTCTTCTGCCTATATTATTTGTATTGCATTATCTATGCTATGCATGTTTGTGGGATGAAAGTGAAGTTTAAGTTAGTCCAGGTAAGTAAGAATTAAGATGATAACCCTGGCCATTACTCCATGAGCTTAATTATTATTAACTTCTCTAATAAAAGGGTGGATTAAACACCAGAAGTACTGATGGATCGAGGTGTGCCAACATGTGAGAGACAAGTGGGCCCTTGCTGCCAAACTCTTGGAGACAGATCTTTTTATAAAGCTTTCCAAATGAATACTGTGTTTGATAAACACCACAAAAGCACTGCAGGTCTAGCTTTCATTGCGAAGCTTAGGGAAGCTGTCAAAAATGCCCACTTTGCACTGATGTTATGCAAGAATTGTTTTAAGATGTATTTTTCTTGTCTGTATTGTGTTTGTATATGTCTCTTTCTGAAACTTCTGCCTCAGGAACTGAGCTATTTATTTCTCCTGATTCCAAGAAAACAAATGAGCAGAGCCCCTTGACTAAGAACTAAGTATCTTTGTCTTATGATGCAATTCTTATTTTTAATTTACATAAAAAATCTGGGGAAAATATTAATCCTTTATAACTATAGAGAAATTAAGCCATACACATGAATTCTGTAGTATTGCAAATCAGTGACATGATTAAAGAGAGAGAGAATGGTGTCAGAAAGCTAGTACAGAAGGTAAGGTGCTTGCTTTGCATGTAGCTGGCTTTAATTAGGTGTCAAGCACCACATATGTACTCCTCCCAACACCTGCAGAGATAGTCACCAATCACAGAGCCAGTAATAAGTCCTGAGTACAGCTGGTGTGGTCCAATCCCCACCCTACAAAAAGAGAAAAATTAATAATGTAAAAATGTAAAGCAAATGTCTTTTATGTTGAAGAAATTGAAAAGGTATGTAATTTTTGTAGCATTCATTTTATTCTTGTACATATTCAAATAAATCAGCCAAGTAAATTTTGGTTTCTGGTTAATTTCTCAGAGATTATGAGCCAGTAAGTTTACTATGTTTTGTGAACTCCTGTTTGGAGATCAAGAAAAGAACCTTGTGAGAAATAATGCATGGACCTCATACAAGCACATTATCTCTTGGGAAAAACTCCAGGCTGCTGATCAACAAAGTAATTTCTTTATGATTGACTATTGAAGGAGGTCTACTGAATGTTAATATAAACTGACAGGTTAGTAATAATCACATTTTCTTTTTGAAATGCCCCTCCCATTCGATAAACTTATTTTCAATTTTGCAATGCATTTCCCCAATCTATTTTTTATGTTTGCTTTCACCTCCATATAAACAGATCTGGAAATATAGCTGCTGCTTATTTATTTGTTAGTTTACAAAACATGCCAATGTGCCTCTGGGCATGAGTACAATATAAATCACAAACCATAAATAAGTGACAGAGCAACAAAAATAAAAACAAATGAAAACTGAAACTCACATGTTTAGTAGCAGTTTTTTTCATATTGGGGAGAGAGAAAACAGTCAATCTCATATATGTGTCTTGTATATGTGGGTACTTTAATTTTATCTTTTAATAAAAAAGCAAACTCATGCCAACATTAATTGGCTAATAGAAAACATTACAAATAACTTTTCTCATATTATCCCAATGATTGCCTTCAGATGAGGAAATATGGTTTACCTAAGCTTCTGTTATTTTACTTTCACATATACTCTTATAAATAATACCAGTGATAACCACTTCCTACCAGTGTTCAGAGCTTATTATATAATAGGTCATTTAATTTTTACAACAAAATTATAGAATCATTGTAGATTTTTGGAAGAAGCTTTAGAAAAATGCAAAAAATCAGAGTAATTTGCCTGGGTTACCTAGGTGAGTTGTGTAGAACCCATATCTCATTGCCTCTGCCTGCAGTTTATTTCTTATTAAACTCATAGGATCCTTTTCACTTCTTATTGATAACCATGGGCAATCTTTTACATAAAATGCTGCATCCCAGTCAAGAAGCTAGCAGAGACATAAATTTGGGAGAGTTCATTTCTCCTTGTCTTATCCCCATACTAGCTTTAGACGCTGAGCAGATGGACTGCGCCACTAAAATGGAATCATTAAAGGATGTAATACCTAACATATGAAGCCCAACTTACTAAATGAGACTTTCTACTTTACTTTTTATGATTTTCCCAGGTTCCTTACCTTGCTCTCACCTATTTCACTTCCCTCTGCAAGACTGAACTAACTTCAGCTATGAATTTACCGTATTTTCCAGCATATAAGATGACTTTTTAACCCATGAAAAACTTCTTAAAAGTAGGGAATTGTCTTATACACTGGTAAATGGCATACTGAAACTTACTCCAGCTTCAGGGATGGTGATCTGCCCCCCTCTTACCACCTCATCCCATCCAGCTGCCAGGCATCATCACTCATCCTCTGCTTGTCCTGATTCATCTTTCAGGGCACCTAAAGGAGCTGTGTTACCAAGCGCTATATCCCATCCAGCCACCTGGTATGCAGCTTTCTACTTTCCGGTGCTCAGTCCTCTGTTCAGCTTCTATGGAACACAAAGGAGGCATCTGTCTCCCTGTAGAAATCCTATTAATTACTGCACCCAGCCAGCTGCTCTTGGAGGAGCCCCCTCTCCCTGCTCTTAATGTAGATACAATTAAAAAATCATAGTTACTCACTATAAATGGCAAATGTAAAATGATTGTTGGTATTCCAAAGTCTAGCTTTATTAAGCATATACTGTTAACTTTTGAGGATTCTACTCTTTTTCTCTTAAATTTTTTAATTTCCATTTGGTGTGCATTAAATGAGAGGTAGTCTTATATGGTGAATATAGTCCAAACCCCATATTTTAACAGAAAAAGTAAGGTGTCATCTTATACGCCCAGTTGTCTTTTACACCAGAAAATATGGTATATCAACTCAAACACTTTCTTCAAGATACCTGAAAGTGAGGAACTTAGTTCTACCCAAAATTTTTTCCCCATATAGGAGTTATTCCAGCAGAAGGAAGGCATGCCCCCAAGGAACTCAGTAGAACTTCCCAGACAGTCTCTGGGTTTCACTTAACACTGAGGAATGAATGAAAGAACTTTGAAGAAACATTCCCTTCATCAGAGGGAGGAATGGCATGCCCCCCCCTTTTTTTTGATTGTCTAAGTGTTTGTATTAATCAATTTTTTGAAGAATTTATGCATCCCAAAGGGACTATATAAAGTTATAGACTATTTATAACATGTGTTTTTAATGAAGAAAAAGTGTGGACTACTCCGTGAAGTTTGCAGGGGCCAATCCCTGCTGGATTCTTGGAGGGCTATGTGGTGCTAAGGATTGAACTAGACTTTTAGCATGCAGAGCACACATTAATCCAGTTGAACTATCTCTCTTGCTCCCTACATATTTTATTTTAATGTAGTTTGGGTAAGATAAGTACAATACTGTTAAAAATATGGTATTCATGTACAGCACCCCACTGTCACCAAAATGCTTATGGCTCTCTGCTACTGTTCTGATGTCATTTCTTTTTGTTTGTTTGTTTGTTTGTTTTTGTTTTTGTTTTTTTTTTTGGTTTTTGGTTTTTGGGCCACACCCAGTGATGCTCAGGGGTTACTCCTGGCTATTTGCTCAGAAGTCACTCCTGGCAGGCACGGGGGACCATATGGGGAACCGGGGGATCGAACTGCGGTCCGTCCTAGGTTAGCACAAGGCAAGGCAGGCACCTTACCTCCAGCACCACCGCCCAGCCCCCAAGTGATGTCATTTCTATTTTAGTTTTCTTTTGCCTCTATCCTTTCCACAACTACTTGGTATTTGGTTTTGTAACCCAAAGCTATTTGTCATTTTTCAATATTATTTTCTTGTTTTATTCTATATTCTACAGATGTGATAGTTCATCTGGTGGATTTTTATCTCTATAACTTACATTGTTTAACATGGTACTACCCATTGTAATGAACTGTGTGATTTCAAATTTTCTTACAATTGTACATTATTATACTATATGTATATATATATAGTAAATAAGAAATAAATAAGGAAGTTTTAATGTATTAGTAAACATATTATATACATATATCAGTATATTCATATAAACATGTATATAAATATGTATATAAAATAGCTAACTAATCCATTCACCTGTCATTGAATATTTGGGTTATTTATAAATATTGGTTATTGTACTGAATGCTTCCATGAATGTCCATTTAAAAGTGTTTATTTTTGGTTTTTGGGCCACACCCGGTGGTGCTTAGGGGTTACTCTTGGCTGTCTGCTCAGAAATAACTCCTGGCAGGCACGGGGGACCATATGGGACACCATAATTTGAACCAACCACCTTTGGTCCTGGATCGACTGCTTGCAAGGCAAATGGTACTGTTATATCTCTCTGGGCCCTATTTTTTAATTTTTTAAACTTTATTTATTTTTATTTATTGGGCTTTATGGGCCAATTTTTATTTATTGGGCTTTGTGGGTTACTCCTGGCTCTGCATTCATGGACTCAGAAATAGCCCTTGGAAGGCTGGGGGACCAGATGGAATGTTGGGAATCAAACTGGGTCCCTCCTGGGTCGGCTGCATGCTAGGCAAATGCCCTACTGCTGTGCTATCTCTCTAGCCTCTAAAAGTTTTTATTATTTTAAATGGACACTTTTAAATAAAGTTATGATTTCAAATTTTCAGATGTAACTTGCGGCGGCCCGGAACCCCCCCCCCCCGGGGGGAACCCGGCCAGCGGGAGTTGAGATGGGAGACTCAGGAACGACCGCACCTTTATTTTGCAGAGCTAGGAACGCACCACACCTGTAAGAAGCTCAAAGAGGTTATAGGAATGACCCAAGACGGATTTTGTCCGATCAAAGGCATCTTTAATGGGGAATGTGCCTGCTTTTACAGACAGGCAGAAAGGGGCTGGTAAAGGGCAGTGTCAATCATTCTTTTGGTGTGCAAGCCACTTGATCATTCCAAATATGGTAAGAAGAGGACACAGGAAGGTTGAAGCAAAGAGATAAACATCATCTTTCAAATATGGAAAGTGGGCAGTGGAGTAGGGGTCAGGACATCCTTGTAGGTCAAATAGATTAGCAGTTTTCAAGGTAATACCCCGTGACCCTGAAGAGGGTCTGTTCTACCACATTCTTGAGCTAACTAAGGCAGGAAGGCCAGGGAGGTTTGGCTATATTCCAAGAAAGGGAGAGGTACCAGACAGTGTTGTCCTGCCCTTGGGCTAAAGAGTTATTTATTACTTTATTGCCATTTGTTTCCTGATAACTCAGGGGCCTAGACGCAAAACTGCACGTACGCTCTGTTGCTTGTGACTTGCAGAGCTTGGGAAATGGCAGAAAGGCAGAGAAGATGGCTCCTGTCAGGCTATGGTAGCCAACAGTAACTATATTTCTTTCTAATCTAGTTTATAATTTAATTTAATATAGAAATTAATAATTTAATATAGAAATTATGCAGTTTTGGGGGTTATTGATACTTTGTAATCTGGTACTTTGCTGAATTGTTTTATTGTTCCTAAGTTATTTTTGCAATTGGAATCATTAGGTTTTCTAATGATATTATCAAGTTTTCTGTGATAGTGATTATTTATTTTTCTTGCTCAACTGTTGTGGTAAGGACTGGACATCCTTGTCTAGTGACTGATCAGAAAAAAGGCTTTCCATTGTTCACCAAGAAGTATGATGATGGCTGTGAATATATTGTAAATAAATTATGTATTATGTTCCCTTTATTACTATTTGGTTGAGAATTTAAAAAAATTAATGTTGAATCTTGAATAAAATTTTTCCTGGGGCCGTGTGGTGGCGCTGGAGGTAAGGTGCCTGCTTTGCCTGCTCTTGCCTAGGACGGACCACGTTCGATCCCCTGGTTTCCCATCTGGTCCCCCAAGCCAGGAGGGACTTCTGAACTCATAGCCAGGAGTAACCCCTGAGCATCACTGGGTGTGGCCCAAAAAACAAAAAAAAAATTATTCCTGTGTTTTTGATACAATCATATGTTTTTATCTTTCTTTCTGTTGATATGGCATTACATTAATTAAATTGCATATGTTTAAAAATCCTTGAATTTTGGGGATAAATTAAACCAATCATGGTGTCTGATTCTTTTGTTACATTGTTGGGATTCATTTGAAAGATTTTGTTAGGATATCTTATTGATGTTTATCATGGAAATTGGTGTGTCATTTTATTTTTTTTTGTTATAGGTCAGTATGCTATTAGTATTAGGGTAATGTTGACTTCACAGAAAGATTCATTAGAAGGATTCTAATTCCTCGATAAATTCCTGGAGAGATAGTATAGTGGATATGGGTACATATTTTTCTTGCATGTGACAAACCTGAACTCAGTCCCACATATGTGAGCTTTGAGCATGGCTGATTATAACACACACCCCAATATAATAGGAAAAATTTCAATGTATTTGATAACTTGGAAGAGCTTGAAAACTATAGACAGTAAGCCTTTGAAGGTTTGATTGACTCACAAGTGAACATATCTGTACTATCTGTACTTGGGCATTTTGTTGTTGGAGAGTTCTCAAATTAATTGTTTCACTTTTCATACTCTTGATATGTTCAGATGTTCTACTTCATCCTAATTCCATTTTGGCAAGTTGTCTGATTCTCTTAGCATTCATTCATCTCTTTAGGTTTTCTATTTTAGTTGCAGATTGCTGTCCACAGTTCCGCTTATGATTTATTTTTCGTCTTTTTTTTTGGATCATATGTATTGGTACACAGATATTACTCCTGTATCCTAAACTCAGGTATCAAAACCAGATTGATTGCTTGCAAGGCTATATCCACTCTATGGTCTCTCCAGCCTTCATTATTTTTTGTGCTTCTTATGTGTTTGTATTAATTTCTCCCCTTTCATCTCTAAAATGAAATGTGGGTTCTCTTTTTCCTTTGTGAATTTAGCTTAGAGTCTGGTAGTTGTTGCTATTCTTTTGAAAAAAATCATTTGGTTTCATTGACCCTTTATATCATTTCATTACTCTCTCCTTTAATTTTTATTATTTCTTTCCTCCTACTTTTGGGACTTAATTGTTCTTTTTCTAGTTTCTGAATTTGCGAATCCCACACACACTTTAAAGTTGACATCTAAAATGTTTCAGGTTTAAATATTCACAGTGATATTATTTCCAGTTCATTATTATTATTAACTGTTAAAAATAAAAGATGAGTCACTTTTTAAATGAATCCAGCAACTCTAAATTATGGGATTATTTGATATTCATTAAAATTCATTGAAAAATACAAGTTATTTTTTCATCAGATATATGTATGTCTTTTCTTAACCTTAAAATTTTATTCTATTACACTTCCTACATAGAATTTTATTCTAGTTAATGTAGTTTATGCTTTAAAAATCTATCAACCTTACAATAACTTATAAATTAAAAATATATAAATATAAATGCAACTTAAATATTTTGTTTTTTAAAAATAAAATCTTGACTTAATTGATGTGCTGTAATTATAATTTTTTAATTTAGGCATGTGATTTACAATTCTGTAACAATAGGATTTTATGCATATTATTTCAATACCAGAGTGTCCGTCTCAATCTCTACCCACTTTTATGCCCCTTCAGTGCAGTAAACTCAGATCTGTAGATCAGTTGTCAGGTTCTGTTGCCTTTGGCCATTTATTTTTCCTTTATTATATTTCTGTACATCTCACATGTAAAAGAAATCATTTTTTATCTGTCCTTCTTCTGACTTACCTCACTCAAAATGATACTCTCTAATTTATAAATGTAGCAGTTAATTACACGACTTCTTTTCAGTAGCCAAGTAGATTTTGAACATATATAAATACGTATCTTAAATTTATATATGTCTTATTTTTTTCTTTATCCAATCAACTATTCAAGTATTCTTGTGCATTGGATTGTTTCCAGATACTAGCCATTATGCAATAAACATAATATTAAAACATAATTTTAAATGCCTTTTATGAGTAATTTTTGTCACTTGAAGTACTAGATGCAAAGAAATAGAATTGTTGGTCATATGAAATGTAAACTCTTACTTTTTCTTTTTCCTTTTTTTTTGGGGGGGGGTCACCCTGGCAGTGCTCAGGGGTTACTACTGGCTCTACACTCAGAAATTGCTCCTGGCAGACTTGGGGGACTATCTGGGTGCTGGGATTCGAACCACCATCCTTCTGCCTGCAAGGCAAACACCCTACCTCCATGTTATCTCTCCGGCCTCAATGCTTACTTTTTAAAAATTTTAATTATTTAAAGAAAATGCATCACATACTCAACATAGTTGATCATAATATATTTGTTTCCAGATAAGTAAAAGCAAAGTACTTGGGGGAAAAATGAAATAGAAGAGAGAGAAAAAAAAGTACAGTACTGAGTTCATTTGTGAAATTTTTTATATCACCATTGAAGCCATGGCAGAGGTTTTAGATAGCTCTGGTTATATGTACAGTCTGTTAAATTAGGGTATTCTTTTAGGGATGATGACCTCAAACGAAATTGTCTAGAAATTCAAAGCTACGATACTATGAATTTTAGGGGCATATACTCAGCTGCAGAACTTCCTGGAAGAAGGCTTGTTTTAATATGGTGACTGTGTTTGTGGGTGTGCTTACAGCTGCCAGTTTTCCTGGAAGAAGGAAAATATGAGGCCAGGTGACTGCACTTGCTCCTAAAAAGATCTGGTGATATCAGTCCAACAACCAGAGTACCTAAAGTGTGGTCAGATCTGCATGTCCGAAGAGAGTAGCAGAGGGTCTGGCCATCAGGGAAACTGTGATTCTGGATGATTAGTGATGGAGGCAGCAAGTGTGGCTTCAGTGGTGTGTGTGTTTGTGTGTTTGTGTGTGTGTGTGTGTGTGTGTGTGTGTGCGTGTGTGTGTGTAGTGGGGTAGGTGTTGGACCAATCTCTCCTGCTGAGATAGCAAGGTTGTGTTGCATGGGCCTGTGTAGAATTACATTCCATTCAAGAAAAAAGAGAGTCTATGGAGCTGGTCCAGTTTGAACATGGTGACTGCATTTGCCAATACATTTTTTTTCTTTTTCTATGGAACCCTAGAGGCCTATCGAACCCTAGTGGACACCTGAGCCTCACCAGGTATGGCCAAGAAAAGATTTTGGGGTCTACACCCATTATGTGGGTGTGATTTTTGAGGGGGCCCTGGTGGTAGTAGAAGCAATTATCCTAGTAATTTTTTTTGGGGGGGATTACGTTCAGTAACACTTAGGGGTTGCTCCTGGCTCTATGCTCAGAAATTGCTCAGGGGACCTATATGGGATGCCAGGATTCAAACCACCATCCTTCTGCATGCAAGGCAAATACCCTGCCTCCATGCTACCTTTCCGACCCCTGTCCTAGTAATTCTTATGGGACTGGGGTTTGTGACCCAAGTGCCTGCCCCACCCTGTCCTCACAGCTACACTGGCCATCAGGACCACTCAGTGCCGAGCATTGCTGCTCTGGTGGAGAGGCCGGGCCAGAGTCTGTGTGGCCACAGCTGGTCGGTCCGTGCAAGGGGAGGGGGTTAGGGCAGGAGCGTCCAGGCCCACAGCTGAGCCACTGGAACTTTCCAGACTGCAGGGAACACTTAGGTAACAGCCTGGGGCAGCCCCAAGGCAGGGCAGCTCTGGGGCCAGGAACAGCCAGGTCTGCACCATAGGGCTGCAAGTGTGCATGTGTGTAGGCATGGAAGCACATGTAGGTGTGTGAATACACATGTACAGGTATGTTCTGTGAGCTTGTATGTTTGTTTGTTTTGGTTTTTTTTTGGACCACACCTGAAGGCTCACAGAGATTACTCCTGGCTTTGCACTCAGAAATAACCTCTGGCAGACCAGGGAACCATATGGGAACCCAGGGATTGAACCCAAATCCGTCCCAGGTCTGCTGTGTGCCAAGCAAACACCCTACTATTGTGCTATCTCTCTGGCCCTGTGTGCTTGGATATGCACATATATGTGGGACTGGGTGCACACATATGTGTGAACACAGGTGCATATGTGTGAGTGAACATGGATGTACATGTAGTTATATGTGTGTATGGCACACAACTGTGCATACTCATGGATACGCATTGTGTATATGAATATGTCAGTAGGGATGCATGTGTGTATGAGCACATTGTGTAAGCACATGTGTACACATGTGTGAACACAGATGCACATATGTGTGCTGGGATGGACTGTGATGGGCTGATGCAAGGCACTGCTGGGATTATTGGGGGACTAAAAACAGTCCAAACCTACCCAGCATTGTCCAGCACTGATCCCCTTTCTCCACTCGCTCCCCTTTTCTCCCCTCTTTTCTCTCCTCACTCTTGGCTCTGTACCAGGGCTCTCTGGCAGAACTAGTGTTTGGTCCATGTTCAAAGTCAGGGAAGGAATCTGGGTCTGCCATGTGCAAGGCGCATCTGACCCCTGCCCTTCTCCTTTTCCTATTTCCTCTGGGTGGGAGAGGAGTTATATTGGACTTCAGCCATAGGGGACTTCTTTTTAAGTAGGGATGAGGAAGAAGGTGAGGAGGTGAGAGAACAACATCTTTTGTGGGCTATTAAATCAAATTTCTCTTCCTTTTTTATTGACAATTATTTTTATTTACTTAAACATCTTGATTACAGATATGATTGTGATTAGGTTTCAGTCATGTAAAGAACACCCCCCTTCACCAGTGCAACATTCCCACCACCATTGTCCCAAATCTCCCTCCCACCCACCTCACCCCCACCTGTACTCTAGACAGGCTTTCCAGGTCCCTCATGATTATGGTAGTTATCAGTGTAGTAATTTCTATTACTGCACTCACCACTCTTTGTGGTGAGCTTTATGAAGTGAGCTGGAAGTTCCAACCCTCCTCTCATTGTCTCTGAACATTGTTGCAAAGAAGACTTTTATTTTTCTCAAAACCCATAGATGAGTGAAACCATTTTGCGTCTTTCTCTCTCCCTCTGACTTACTTCACTCAGCATAATAGATTCCATGTACATCCATGTATAGGAAAATTTCATGACTTCATCTCTCCTGAAGGCTGCATAATATTCCATTGTGTTTATGTACCACGGTTTCTTTAGTCATTCGTCTGTTGAAGGGCATCTTGGTTGTTTCCAGAGTCTGGCTATTGTGAATAGTGCTGCAATAAATATAGGTGTTAGGAAGGGATTTTTGTACTATATTCTTGTGTTCCTAGGGTATATCCCTAGGAGTGGAATAGCTGGGTCAAATGGGAGCTCAATTTCCAGTTTTTGGAGGAATCTCCATATCGCTATCCATAGAGGTTGTACTAGAGGCATTCCTGCCAGCAGTGGATAAGAGTTCCTTTCTCTCCACATCCCCGCCAGCACCGATTGTTCTCATTCTTTGTGATGTGTACCAATCTCAGTGAAATGGTATCTCATCATTGTTTTGATTTGCATCTCCCTGATGATCAGTGACGAGGAGCATTTTTTCATGTGCCTTTTGGCCATTTGTATTTCTTTTTTATCAAAGTGTCTGTTCATTTCCTCTCCCCATTTTTTGATGGGATTAGATGTTTTTTCTTGTAAATATCTGTCAGTGCCCTGTATATTTTGGATATTAGCCCTTTATCTGATGGGTATTGGGTGAATAGTTTCTCCCACTCGGTTGGTGGCTCTTGTATCTTGGTACTATTTCTTTTGAGGTGCAGAAGCTTCTCAGTTTAATGTATTCCCACCTGTTGATCTCTGCTTCCACTTGTTTGGAAAGTGCAGTTTTCTCCTTGAAGATGCCTTTAGTCTCAATGACATGGAGTGTTTTACCGACGTGTTGTTCTATATACCTTATGGTATCAAGTCTGATATCAAGGCCTTTAATCCATTTGGATTTTACCTTCGTACATGATGTTAACTGTGGGTCTATGTTCACTTTTTTGCAAGTGGCTAACCAGTTCTGCCAGCACCACTTGTTGAAGAGGTTTTCCCTACTCCACTTAGGATTTCTAGCTCCTTTCTCAAAAATTAGATGATTGTATGTCTGGGGAGTATTGTCTAAGAACTCAAGCCTGTTCCACTGATCTGAGAGTCTGTCTTTGTTCCAATACCATGCTGTTTTGATATCTATTGCTTTGTAGTACAGTTTAAAGTTGGGGAGAATAATGCCTCCCATACTCCTTTTCCCTAGAGTGCTTTAGCTATTCGAGGGTGCTTATTGTTCCAGGTGAACTTCATAAGTGTTTGATCCACTTCTTTGAAGAATGTCATGGGTATCTTTAGAGGGATCACATTAAATCTGTACAATGCTTTGGGGAGTATTGCCATTTTATTATTTTTTGGGCCACACCCAGTGACGCTCAGGGGTTACTCCTGGCTCCATGCTCAGAAGTCGCTCCTGGCAGACACGGGGGACCATATGGGAACCGGGGGATCGAACCGTGGTCCGTCCTAGGCAAGGCAGCAGGCACCTTACCTCCTGCACCACCTCCCGGCTTCCAGTATTGCCATTTTAATGACGTTAATCTTGCCAATCCATGAGCACGGTATATGTTTCCATTTCCGTGTGTCCTCTCTTA
>PVKC010030579.1:0-14779 GCA_004027635.1 Crocidura indochinensis | reverse complement strand
TTAGTGCCACACAAACTCAAATATCTTGGAGTCAACTTGACTAAAGATGTGAAGGACCTATACAAAGAAAACTATAAAACTCTGCTCCAAGAAATGAGAGGACACACAGAAATGGAAACACATACCCTGATCATGAATTGGCAGGATTAACATCATTAAAATGGCAATATTCTCCCAAAGCATTGTACAGGTTTAATGCGATCCCCCTATAGATGCCCATGACATTCTTCAAAGAAGTGGATCAGGCACTTTTGAAATTCATTTGGAACAATAAACACCCAATAATAGCCAAAGCAATTATTGGGAAAAAGAATATGGGAGGAATCACTTTCCCAACTTTAAACTGTATTACAAAGCAATAGTTATCAAAACAGCATGGTATTGGAATAAAGACAGACCCTCAGATCAGTGGAATAGACTTGAGTACTCAAAGAATGTTCCCCAGACATCTAATCATCTAATCTTTGATAAAGGAGCAAGAAGTTTGATAAATGGAGCAAAGAAAACCTTTTCAACGAGTGGTGTTGGCACAACTGGCTAGCCACTTGCAAAAAAGCTAACTTAGACCCCCAGCTAACATCATGTATGAAGGTAAAATCCAATCAAAGACCTCAATATCAGACCTGAAACCATAAGGTATATAGAACAACACGTAGGTAAAACACTCCATGACATTGAGACTAAAGGCATCTTCAAGGAGGAAACTACACTCTCCAAGCAAGTGAAAGCAGAGGGAATCCCCCTGATTTTATGTTAATATGTACTTAAAATATTATTGTCAACAATATACAAAAAATATATATATATATTATTAAAAAAAAGAATATATTAAGCTGAGAAACTTCTGCACCTCAAAGGAAATAGTGCCCAGGATATAAGAGTCACCCACTGAGTGGGAGGAACTATTCACCCAATACCCATCAGATAAGGGGCTAATATCCAAAATATGCAGAACACTGACAGAACTCTACAAGAAAAAAAAACATCTAAACCCATAAAAAATGGGGAAAAGAAATGGACAGACACTTTGATAAAGAAGAAATACAAATGGCCAAAAGACACATGAAAAAAATGCTCCACATCACTAATCATCAGGGAGATGCAAATCAAAATAACTATGAAGTACCACCTCATACCACAGAGACTGGCACACATCATAAAGAATGAGAACAAGCAGTGTTGGCGGGGATGTGGTGAGAAAGATACTCTTATCCACTGCTGGTGGGAATGCTGAATAGTTCAACCTTTCTGAAGAGCGATATGGAGATTCCTCCCAAAACTGGAAATTGAGCTCCCATATGATCCAGCAATACCACTCCTAGGAATATACCCTAGGAACACAAAAATACGATACAAAAAAACCCTTCCTTACACCTATATTTATTGCAGCACTATTTACCATAGCAAGACTCTGGAAACAACCAAGGTGCCCTTCAACAGATGAATGGCTAAAGAAACTGTGCTACATATACACAATGGAATATTATGCAGCCGTCAGAGAGATGAAGTCATGAAATTTTTCTAAATATGGATGTACATAGTATCTATTATGCTGAGTGAAATAAGTCAGAGAAAGAGAGAAAGATGGAGAATGGCCTCACTCATCTATGGGTTCTAAGAAAAATGCAAGACATTTCTCAACAATTTTCAGAGACAAAGAGAGAGGGCTGGACATTACAGCCCACATCAAGGACCTCACCACAAAGAGTGATGAGTTTAGTTAGAGAAATAACTACATTGAGAACTATCCTAACAATGAGAATATATGAGGGAAATAGATAGTCTGTCTAGAGTACAGGTGGGGACAGGGAGGGGAGGAGGGATATTTGGGACATTCGTGATGGGAATGTTACACTGTTGATGGGGGGGGGTCATCTTATATGACTGAAACCCAACCACAATCATGTTGGTAACCAAGGTGTTTAAATAAAAATATTAATTAATAAAAAAATAGTAGATGGGAATTCTCATCTCCCTGAGCCTCAACGTTCTTGCCTGTAAAACAGAGTAGTCATAATAACCAGGTTATGGCATTCCCTAGAATTAGGAGAGAGAATGTATGTAAAGGATTTAGACACTCCCGTCACTCAAGTGTTTGATGCTGTTCATACAACCAAATCCTCACTATGACAATAACAGCACTTGAAAGCCATGGTTTCCCACCAGGGATATGGTGTCCAAGGCCTGGAGACATGTTGGCTTGTCTTAGGTGGGTGGAAGACAGAGAGGCTGCAAAACATCCTTCTAGGCCCAGGACAGGTCCTCACAACAGAGAAAGTATCAGCAATATTATCATTGCTAACGTTGAGAAATTTCCCTTGAAATGAAAAGAATTTGTTTAGAATGAAATTCTTACTTTTGACATTGACCAGAAGAACCACAAGCCAAAGAAGGAAAGAAACTACCAAGCAAATGTCTTTTACTAGTTGTCAACTGGCTGTGTCAATGGATAAAGTGGGCTCTGGTCTCAGTGCTCTCATCTGTAAAATGGCCCAGTTGTGCCAATTAATGTCTAAGATGCTTCTACTTCTGGGCCTCTTGGTGGGTCATTGGGATTCTCATATCCATCGAACATTTTCTGCGCACAAATAGAAAAGGACTGGGCAGAATCTGACCACTTTCTGGATAAGTCAGAGCACAATAGAATTCCTTTTGGAAATAAATCATATATTTTTGTATAAAATCTTCTGAAGCCCATTTCAGGAAGAGTAATAGATCTGCCAGTCCCACACCTGCAGGGTGGGTCATAATTTACTTAGCCCACTGACTTGGGGGCAGGGCCAGCTTGTGATAAATGGCCCAATTAAGCATCTGTTAATCACAGCATTATCTCATCAGAAGGTGGAATACCTACTTCTCTCCAGCAGTTTCTCAGTGAGATAACATCACAAATTCCCAGAGCTGTGAAGGGTACTTCACATCACAGGGAAGTGGGGGGTTGGGGATTGGGGGGGGCAATGCTTTTCTTCCAGGCTTCAGCCCCAATAGTTTCTGGGAATATCCTCCTTTGTACCCCATCCTACCCCTTCCCCCCTCAACCTTCCTCTAACCTCGGCTCCTGAACTCTCCTGTTCATCTGAGGCCTTGATAATAAAGCAACATCTGCAAAACCTACGAGAACTTTCCTGCAGTTAATTGAGTAATTGAAGCAAGATGCAGGGAGAGGTGATCTATGGGCCTGAGTTGAGGGCTGAGAAGGGAGAAATGGATTTATTGCAAAGGCCGTGGGCGGCCTTGGGTCTAGGCCCTGGTTCACGGGAAGTTTGAGGTCATGTGGGATTAAAATATTTTTAGAAACAAATGGAATAATTTGACTGGAATATCAGGAACGTTGTGCCAGTTTATGCCAGGACACGAACACTGATTTATGTATCCTACACCCAACACATTTTTTTGATATCTGCCCCATTAGCCTAAATTTATAGATGGTAGAGCAAATAGATAGCCCTTGTCTGTGTCTGTCTGTCTGTCTCATTCTGATTGTTACATGAAACCTGGATTTTGGAGTTCAAGATAAGCAAAGTGATGCCTTAAAGGGCTGTAAGCACCGGAAACTATGCAGGAGATGAGCAGAACCAAATATATTTACAACCTAAGGTACTATTTACTGTTAAAAAAAAAAGCTCAGCAGCATTGATAATATGACAGATGCTTAATATCTGCTTGTAATTGGAATCAATCTATAAATCTAGACATCAGTACTCAATTTGCCCCCTAGAAGTCCTTGGGAATTTATTCACTGGTCTTGCAGGTACCAGTTCTACCATCTAGAAATGCCGAAAATTGCCCAGGTGAACGCAGGCTTCAGGGGCAAAGGGTGACAGGCCCGAGGGCAGGAGCCTCCTGTCCCCAGGAAACTGTGTTGAGGGGAGGTTATTGCTCCCTTTTGTAGTTTCTTCAGCACTTTATTAAACCCCAAATTCCTTGCAAAACTGTACAATTTTAATAACTCCAATCTGCACGGATCATAAAGCTGTCTGGGAAGTCCTAGCACCCGGCCATCACAGTTCCGAGGGGCGTGATGATGTCACTGGGTCTGATTAGCCTGAGCGGGTCAACCGACAGGATTTTATTACAAGTGTCATTTAGATTTCTGACAGTTTTACAAGGCTTAATGGCTTTTTATTAAATACATTGTGTTCAAGGGAGCTGACAGTCAGATGCCTTGTCAATATAGTGCCATGGAATGTCCTTAAACTGCTGAGAGAAAGCAGGAGATGGAGCCACAAGCCCTTCCTGGCCTCTGGTATGCCTCTGGTATGGCCTCAGGATACCCAGAACCCATATCTCCTAAGGATGAAGACAAGTGAGCCCTGGACACCACACTCTAGGTCTCCAACAGCAAAAGATGTCCTCGGGTGTCCCTGGGGTTGACCCCAGTTTCTCTGTGAAACTCTCTAGAAAACCAAACTCCTCAGTCCAGCCTGGGCCGCTTCCTCACAATTCATCTTCTCCAAGACTCAGTTCCCTCGTCTGACAGGTTTTGTCTCAGCAATTTGTTGGGAGATGGGAAGAACAGAAAAACAGGGTGATTCTCCACATCCCATTTTGATCTGAGGCCTGACTTATCCAATTCCATTGCCAACTGTTCAATAGTGAGTGTGGAAACTTCAGTTTCTCTGTAGCAGGCAGAAGGGAGGGGAGTTCATACCTTTGTGGGCCTTGCCCTGGTGGAACTTTGCTTCATTATTTGTCGCTCTCGCTCTTTGGGAGGTACCATCTCTGGTTTTAAAGATGAGGCTGAGTTTCAAGTAATGCTTATTCCTCAGCTCAGCCCAGGAACAGACCTGTCCCCACTGGGGGTTCCTTATCCAGGGCCAAGTGCATCCCTGGCTCTGTTTTGCTGAACCTCTAATGTGTCCTAATGTCTCTGGTACTCTTTGTATTATCTCTGCCACCTGAACCCTTGTGGGTGGGCGGGTGGGGATCCAGTCACTCCCTTGAGTTTCTGTGGGAAGTTAGAGGACAGCCAGAATTGGAACCCAGGTATGTCTGGTCAACATCTGAGTCATTTCCATCTGTGCTCCCACCCCTCTATCTTTCTCAACTCTCAGGGCCTTAGATCAGCATGTGGATATTGCTCACCTGGAGGTTGTTGGCTGAATCTAAAAGGCATCCTCACTGCATCCCTATTACTAGGGCCATCCCTAGGCAGCATATTGAAGCATCGAGACTTCCAAATTAGATGACTAAGGCACAGAGAGGGAAAATACTTGCCGATTCCCAAGAGTAACAAGATGGGCATGAAGAACCGGTCACAGCTGACAGGTCTTGGTGTCGTTCAAGGCCAGAAGGGGCTTCAGATTCATAATGATAGGGACAGACACCTGTAGGGAATAGGATCTTATGGGCAGTCTCTGAACTTCTCAGAGTTGGTTCCTCAGGCAAAGGGAAGTGGGACAACCTTTGGTGATTAAGTGTATCATCTCATTTTGTGCAAATTCTGCTCTTTCCAAATTCATACTCCCTAAAAAGCTACTTGTGACATCCAAGTTGGGATTCATAACATTTCTGTGATCATTCATGTAGAGCCATGAAAGAACGAGTCACTCAACACACACTCACTCATGTATTTATTTATTTACATATTTTTGGTTTTTTTGGGGGGGCACACCTAGAGACACTCAGAGGTTACTTCTGGCTCTGTGCTCATAAATTGCTCCTGGCAGGTTTAGGGACCATATTGGATGCCAGAGATCAAACCCAAGTCTTTTCTGGGTCCATAGTGTACAAGGCAAATGCCCTACCACTGTGATATCACTCCGGCCCCTCATAAGGGAGGTGGGAGACTGTCACTATTTCCAATGGACCCAGTCAGGCAGTGACCTCAGCACTGGGATGCCTGTATATCAAGGACAAACTCAGCTCAAATACCCCAGAACCTTTGGCAGGAGTTTAGTGTTGGGTACATCAGCAACACCTATTTAATAAGGTGCATGATCAGAGCTCAGTTCTAATCCGTGGGGGACACCAGGCCAGGATGTGGTCAGAAGTAGCCCTCAGGAACCAGCCCTGCAGCATAGGACACTAGTTTCCAATTGGCTCACTGGTGACCACAGCAACTGTATCTAGGAGAACCCTGAGTTTAAGAACAGACACAAATTATTTTGGTTATTCTTAGGGGACACTTTCAAGAAGTAGCTGCGGGGCAATTAGGTCAAAGGTTTTACACAAGAGCCCGAGAATGTGATACTTTTCTGACCTTGCAATATTGGGGAATACCCAGCAACCTCATTGGTGCTCAGGGCTTTCTAGGATCATCCCAGTGGTTCTCAAAGATCTCTAGGGCTGCACCCAGCCATGTGCAGGAGAACATTGTGGTGTTGAGGATTGGAACAGGGTGGGCCAAGTGCCAGGCATGTGCCTTAACCCCGTCCCATCACTTTAGCCATGGTCCCCTCTCCTGTGGTCTCCACCAGGGCCACTGTTCCCTGCTGGAGGACACGTGATCTTTTTCCAGACTCCACATCACCCAGTGGGGAGAACCAGAAGCTGGGTCAGTCTAATCACCAAGATGCAAGACACAGCCGTGAGTAAGCAGCTGCTTTCCAGGGTGTCCCACTCAGCTTCCTGTGGGCATGTCCACAAAAAGATTCTAGCCCTGTTTACTTCCACCTTTACTTTATTCTCAGAAACTTCCCTATGCCACCTGGATGGGAAAGGCCCAGAGCATGCTTTATTCTCATCACTTGGACCCTGCCTCATTCTCTCCAGATGGAGTCTTTGGCACTATGTGGGATTGGCATTGGGACATGGTGGAAGAGGAATGTTGGTCAGGTCATGTGAGTCTCTACAAAAATGGGGTGATGTGTTGGTGCGGGGCACATTTAAATGCTGGCTCTGCCTCTGATCCTATCACTTTACTCTCATTGGCATTGAGTCCAGCAGCAACTAATTGTGGCAATGTGGGGTACATGGGTCCCCAAGATCTGTGTTACATTAAAATTAGCCACATGCATGCCTGATGTTTCAGACCAAAGCCACTAAACTGAAACTCAGGAGCTCTCCAACTGGCCCTGAGAGAATTGGATTACCCAGGTTATACACCCCCATTTATCCTGGGGTCCCCTGATGCCCTAGAGTGAGGAACGAAATTTCTGGCTATTCTTATCATCCCACCATTCTTGAGTACCTCCCAGAACCCTGCTTGACTTCCCAATTTCTAGGGTCAAATAGCCAACAGTCCCCAACTTCAATCCTGCCTCAACTGTGAAGAGAAAAAAATTGGTTGAGTTTGGGAAAGATCAGAAGCTCTGCTCTCAAGCTAGTGACAGGAGTGATCCACTCTCTATCACCACAGCGGAGAGTGGTGTATTTGGATGTCACAATGGGGTTGTTCGATATTGTTGCCACAGTCATGGTAAGCCAGGTTAAGCTGCTCAGGACTCCAGGCTTCTCTGTTGTGTACTGTGGGCTGCCACAGGAGAGACTCGAGTTCAGGAGAGTTGTGTCACGGAGGTCATTCAGAAAAGGCCAGAGTAGCCTGAGGGTGACCCTGACCACTCTGTCTCATCCATCATGTCACCCTCAGCCTCCAGGAAGGGACACCTGGCCGGAGCGCCTGGGCCCACCCCAGCATCTGGGTGGCAACTTGAAGTTAATTCTCACTGCACTAAATCTACCTTGGTGCTGGGCAGACAGGCCAGGGCCTGCCCTATTCTTACTCACGGGCAGGTGCACTGTTCCTGTTTGCTGTCTTTATTCCCCAGAATAGCCCCCACCTTCGGGGGGAAATCTCAGTGGCCATAGGACACATATCCCAGGCACCCAAAGTTAGAAGTAAGTCGCTTCGGTTGGGCTTTTTAATTTGTTTGTTTGAGTCATTTGTTGTTTGAATTTTTTTCTGCCATGTTCTCAGGGATTTCCACTTGCCCAAACCCTGTCTCTGGAGTGAGGTCCAGGACATGGCTCCCATGGAAAGATGTGTGGTACAAGATCTCATTCATAGTCCACACTTTGGCAGTGCTGAAATTTCTGTCCTGGGTGCTACTTCATGAATGTGGCTCTGTTTCTAGCCCCCCTAGAAGACCCCTGGTTTAATTGAGGGACTTAGACATAGCCCTCAGTACAGAGCACAGAAAGTATTTCATCTTCCCCTGAACCTTGGAGATCTGAGGAGAGGGGGCTTCCTGGCCTCCCTCAGGGCCCAGCAGGCTGTTTGCTTGATGCTTCATCATCCAAAAGGAAGTGGGTGGCAAAGCTCAGAGCTGGTGTCTGAAAGTCCTGATTTATGTGCACAACAAGCTTCACTTTTCTCCTTTTGCTCAGTTGCTCAACACTTACATCAACACCATCGCCTAGGGCAGAGTCCAGACAGGGTGGAAGATGGACACTGCATCCTTTCTGCTGTATACTGCTAGATACCCACCACAGGCTCTGCAAAGAGTTCAAAGAGCCTGAATAGGTGGGCCACCCCTTCTTCCCCTGACCTCCTGCACCCCTTGTCCCTCCCTCCCCTCTTCTATCCTTCCCCTCTTCTTGTCCCTCCCCTCTCCTCCTTTCTCCTTCCTTTTCCTCTGCACCTTTCTTTCCTCTCTCCCCCTTCTTCCTCTTATTTCTTCCTTTCTCTTCCTTTCTAGCCTCTCTGCCCCCTTTCTCTCTTAGAATATCACAGGCACTTACCATTCAATGCTTTAAGCAGACTCAAAAGAGATTCAACAGGATGTGAATCAATTAGATGTGCAGAACCCAGAAATGCCCCCTCTCTCACAGAGGGACAGTGTTTCCAGTTGGACTGTGTGATAGAAACATCAGGGAGATGAAACAACAGGGGCTGCACTCAGAGCCCAGAGTTTCCTGGACCTTCTTCTCTCCCCAAGTTCCCCTGAGAGCAGCATCTTTCCCCAGAACACAAGTCCCTGCCCACAAACCTCAGGGGTGTCTGAGTCAAGGTTGGTCCACCTATCAATCACACACAAATCCCAGGTCTGGGGCTCTACTGCCTGTGGGATACACGAGCCTCGACTTCCCCTTTAGTGAATAGTGGCAGGATCCTGTGAGCTGGGAATCATCAGAGCATGTACTCAGTGATGGAGTGTTCACACGGATGGTACTTTGAGGGAAAGCACTGAGTCTTGGGGGCCAGTGGCTGCTTCTGCTGGCTTCACCTCAGTGCTTGGCACAAGGCCCATGCCTTATGGGCAGGACTTGCACCCCTCGCCAGCTCTCACCTGCTTTTAGTAGCTCTGGGGTTGTTGAGTGGTCTGTCCATATTTGACCCAGTCCCCCCACCTCGTAGTCTCCCTGCAAAAGTTTTACTCCTGTCTGGTGGCTTCCCCATATCCATCCCTGACACCTGGACTTCTAGCAGGAAACTTCTACTGTAACCCCACTTCCCAAAACAAAGCTTCTAGTACTCTTGAAGGAAGTCTCTGCTTCTTCCCAACATCGAAAGCTCTTCCTGAGTTGACCTTGACATTTCTGCCCTGTTATCCAGTTACAAGTCTCACCTAACTGTCACCTCCTCCACAAAGTCCTCTTTGATGCCCACCTCAGAACTCTCACAGCTCTTTCATCAATGCCTATTCCCAACCCTGGTGTTAAAGTTGCCTGCTTATCCTCCTGTACCTCAAACTGGCCAAAAGGACTTGCTCTTCTCTTTCTCCCGGGGCCAGATGAAATGAAAAGCTGTGCAGAGTGGATGAGTGAGTTAACTGAGTTGTCAAGTGGTGATGAAGGAGCTCAGAGTTTTCTTGAATGTAGAGTGCCTTAAGCACCAAGAGACGCTAGCCTAGGGCCCCACAGATGGCTGTGGTTTTGTCCTAGACAAAAACTGGACTTCAGCACATGCTGAAGTCTAAGTCGCCAAGTGGGCAGTGGCCACCACTATCTAGTGTAAGTTGAGTTGGTCGTTCCTGAATGAAATCGGTTAATTGTTGTGTATGTAAACATTTTATGGGACTATTATGTTACTGACCCTACCCTGATCGGTGATTGTGTCCTACCCTAGGGTGTGACCTGGCATTCTGCCTCCACCCTAGGGTGGTACCTGATTCTGCTCCCACCATTGGGTGGTATCTGATTCTGGGGGATAAAAACAAGGTCTGTGGAAGGTGGGGGGCTTTTTGGCTGGAACTGATGCTGAGGCTTTGGACTTCAGTCTTATCCACCAAATAAAGCTAATATTTCCACAAGCCTGACTGTCTGTGAGCTGTTTACCCGCCACTTCACCTCAGAACCGCCAGCTGAACAGGGTGGCAGACACGTGCTCTGAGCTGGAGAGGAAAGACCTCATCCTCCATCAGTCAACCTCTTCAGGGGCTGACTTGCAACAGTTAATGATTGGCATAAGTTAGTGAAATTGGTCCCGCCTCTGCTTTCTGTCAGCTCAGTCTTTCCAGTTCGAGTTACCTGGAAACATGGAGTCTCCAACCAATTCTTCGACACTCACCATGCCCCCCTTTTAGTATCCAAACTCTTTTTTTTTTTTTTTTTTTTGGTTTTTGGTTTTTGGGTCACACCTGGTGGCACTCAGGGGTTACTCCTGGCTCAACACTCAGAAATTGCTGCTGGCAGGTTCAGGGGACCATATGGAATGCGGGGATTCGATCCACCATCCTTCTGTATGCAAGCCAAATGCCTTACCTCCATGCTATCTCTCTGACCCAGTATCCCAACTCTTAAGGGCCACTGGCCTCCAACTTTCTGGTGATAAATTTGGAGCTGGAGTAATAGCATAGTGAAGAGGAAACTTGCCTTGCATGCAGCCAATCTGGATTCAATCCCCAGAATACCTTATGGTCTCCCTGAGCACATCAGTAGTGATTTCTGAGTGCAGAGACTGGAGTAACCCCTGAGCACTACCAGGTATGGCTCCAACCACCACCTTTCCAAAAATAACTCACAAATCTGAGCTGAAGGATTACAAACAACATCTCATCTGTGGCAGGAGTTGCTAGATTCAGATGATGCTGTTACCCACTCTAGATATTTGATGCTGGGAAGTGTGGGACCTCAGGTTGGTGATTTCTAAGGGGTATTTCAGCAGTGCCAGCTTCTAGGCAGGGCAAAGTTGGATCCCAACCTCCCCTTTTTTTAACTGGGGAGAAACTTAGGGCCCACAAAAAGAGAGTTGGGGTTCTATTATGTCAGTCTCTAATAGGCTTGAGCTTGAAAATCCTTGGCAGACACATGGGTAATCAGTTGAAAAGAAATGTCCGGTACATGGGCCTGTGGGGCTTTGGGGATTCAGGCTGGGGCTGGGACTAACCCAAATGCTGCCCAGGCTTGCTGCCATATGCCTGGCATCTCCCATGGCCTGAACCTAGTAGGGCAGGCCACCATCATTGTAGGGAGAAAGGGAATAGGGCAACATGGAACTCAAGATGGACCTAGGGCTGCTGTGACCTGGGGACTGTCTCTGCACCCCCCTTGGGGTGGAGAAAATACTGGCCTCACATGGACATCCCCAAGGCTGGCACAGGTAGAACAGTTGTTCTTGGACTCCAGGATACCCCCTTAATGCACAAGATTTCCAGAGTCTCTTCAGAATCCTTTCCACCTAGGCTTGTCTGGAACTTCAGATAAAGGGAATGAAGAGAAGGGCAGAGAAGAAGAGAGGTGCTGCTTTGTCTCAAGGGGACAAGGGAAGCCATGTAGAGATGGCTCCCCTTTCAGTGCTCTGCACAGTTCCAGAACCTGTGAGCTTGGGGTGCAGGGTGGGCGCAGGTGGCAGAGGAAGGGCCGCCTTCACCCACTTCCTGTTGGTCTGGCTTTTGGCTTTCCTTCAAGGACCTAATGAACCAGGGAACTGGAGCTGTGTATTAATAAAACAATGGAATTTTTTTATTTCTCTTTCTCATAAATTACATAATTCAAACCTTAACACACCTTTAATGAACAGTGACTGGGCATGTGACACTTAATAAAATGGGGCTCAGGTCACTTTCTGCTTGACAGGTTACCAGGGAGAATGTTCCTGACGAGTAAATGATTAAGAGGTGGGGTTCTGTCCGGGGCTCTCCTATTAAACACTTCAAAGGTTTCCCAAGTCAGATAAAATGAAAAGCAAATGTGTTCCACTGCCTCTCAGATGCCGAGAGTGTTTTAGCAGGTGCAAGCAATGAAACCGTCCAGGGTGACCGCATTGGAGGGACTGAACCCCAGGAATTCAGCAGGGGCCTCCCCCACATGCAGACTCTCCCCCAAGGAGAGGGGCTTATCTGTTGGGCCCAGCTGCCTGTGTGGCATGGATGGATGGGGCATGGCCCACAGTCCCCTGGGTCAAGTCAAGTCAGCTTAACCCCCTACGTTACAGTAGAGACCCCAGCAAAGACATTGAAGCCCCTTCACCCAACTGAGAGAATGAGTCAGTGCTGGTCTAACACGAGGAGGAAGTGCAGGTCCATCAAAGCTGCTCTGTGTCCAGGCCCAACCCAAGTCCCTTTCTTCTGGACCTGAGCAAGTTTCCTGGGTGGGAGTGCCTGATGCGTTCCACCCTGGGCAAACTGCAAACTGTGTAGACAGAGAGAGGTTTTCTGTGCCAACATTTAACCTCTGTGAACCCTAATGTTGCCTTAGCACAATGGGATTGTCCTCACGTGACTCTCACCCCTCAGCATTTGTGAGGATGAAACTGCTCTTGTGAGGAAGCCATGATAGAACAGAGCAGATTCCAACACAGATTCACCATGATCATTGTCCCCAGAGGAAAAGGAATTGGAAACATTCATCTTCTAGAACAGGCCGTTTGAGATTTTCGTTTAAAATCTGCTCTACTTTCACTTTATAAGTCAGAGCGAGCTCTGTCATCTACATCTAATGTCTTACAGTTGACCCAAAACATTCAAAGATGTTACCTCATGGAGCTTGTTGGCACTGAAGCTGCTCAGGCAGAAATGGTCATACATGGGCCAAGGACGGCTCTCACCTTTGGGGTGTGTGTGTGTGTGTGTGTGTGTGTGTGTGTGTGTGTGTGTGTGTGTGTCCCTCTTCTGAGAAGACCCTCTGAGATGGGAGCTGGGGTAGGATCACCACACTAGCCACACTTGAGAGGAAACCCTGAGGAGTTTGAGCTCCAGGTTATGTCCTCAGACGTCTTCCTTTTGGAGGGACACTGACACAGTCCCCATATTGTCTCAGTCATTGCCAAGCCCTGGCACAGGAGGTTGCCACTTTCATTCTACCCTTCTCTTCATGAGGCGGTCAATGAAGGAGCATTCCAGGAGTCAGCCAAGTAGAACCCCCTGAGTTCTTTTCTCAGGGAAAGAACAGTGATTGTTATCACTGTTCATTCTCCCCATTTCCTGGCAGCAGATGATTCGGTCCCTCCACATTGTTCCCTCCTCCACACACTTCTCTGAAAGTTTCCATGGGCTTTGGGTGCTGGAAACTAATGAGGAACCTTCCCACATCCCTTTTTTTATTCATGGACAGCAGGTTGTTCCTGGTAGAAGCATCTCATTCATTAGCCACTCAAGTCACCTATCCTCCAGTCAGTTAGCACATGGGTGATAGTCCCTTTCACACAACCACAAGTTTCCTTGGACTCAGCTCCAAAGACACATAAGAATACATTGAGCCCAGCTAGATCCCTATGGGACATACATTCCTATCTATCTCATCTTATTAAAAGACATAAGTGAAAAGTATTTTGTGAGAAATTACTGGAATATTTGGGGGGCATTGTTTCTTTTTGAGGGGAGAGAGGACACTCAATGATGCTTAAGAGAATCACTCTTGAATTCTCCTGGTGGTACTCTGGGGACCATGTAGGGTACTAGGGACCAAACATAAAAGTTGCATAAAAGGCAAGCACTCTATTCACTATACTATAGCTTCAAACCTGTAATATTATTGCTTTTTTTTTTTAGCTCTAACCAGTCATGCTCAGGGGTCACTCCTGGCTCTGCACTCAGGAATTATTCCTGGCAGTGCTCAGAGGACCATATATGAATGATCAATCCCAGGTAGGTCATGTGTAAGGCAAACTCCCTACCCACTGTACTATCATTCTGACCCTTCAAGCATTATGTTTAATAGTGGAAAATGGCAGAAATCCAATATGCACAGCATTCACCAAATCTAGCTAGTAAGTCTTTTGCTATTATTAATTGAAGTCACATTGCTTGAACACATTATCTGAGTTTCAGATAGACTCCATTAGGGATCAACAACTGTATAGATAACATCAAGTTACCCACTAGAAGGATATTTCTTGTTTCTTTGTTTGTTTGTTTTGGGGCCATCATTTTTGTTAATGATGCTCAGGGCTTACTCCTATCCCACTCTCAGGAATTACTCCTAACAGTGCTAGAGGGGCACTATGGAGTAGTAGGTCTCTAACCCAAGTAGACTGCACACAAGACAAGTGCTGTACTTTTGCTCTAGCCCCTAGGAGGACAACTTTTGTTGTTGTTTGTTTGCTTGCTTTTGGACCACAGCCAGCAATGCGAAGGTTTCACTTTTAGCAAGGCTTATAGGACCAAACAGAGTGCTAGGAATCTAACCAAGGTTGGCTGTATACAAAACAAGAAACTTACCCATGATACTATTCTTTCATCCCCTAAAAGTCCAATTCTACCTTTTACTGTACAATTGGTTCTTTGATAAAATTTGCTCTCCATTTTACCCTTTCTGGTAACTACTAATTTGAACTCATAATTTAAATGTTTTTGTATTTCATTTGTTTGGTTTATTTCTTTAGGTATCACAGATGAAGGGTATCATATAATGCTTGTCTTTCTCTGACTTATCTCACTAAACATAATATTTAGTTCCTACTGCATGATAATTATTTAGACTAGATTTTGTCACGTTAAAAAATAACTGTGTGTTGGGG
>PVKC010030578.1:0-14782 GCA_004027635.1 Crocidura indochinensis | reverse complement strand
TTCCTTCCTTCCTTCCTTCCTTCCTTCCTTCCTTCCTTCCTTCCTTCCTTCCTTCCTTCCTTTTTTGTTTTAGCCACACCCCATGATATTCAGGGGTTACTCCTGACTATGCGTTCAGAAGTCCCTCCTGACTTGGGGAACCATATGGGATGCTGGGAGGAGGGGAAAATCGAACCACTGTCTGTCCTAGGCTATAGCGTGCAAGGCAGATGCCTTACCGCTTGCGCCACTGCTCTGGCCCCACCAGGATTGATTTCTGAGCACATAGCCAGGAGTAACCCCTGAGCATCACCGGTGTACCCCCCAAATATATCATAAATTCCATTACTTAATAATTTTAAGGTTACATATTTCATATCTATCCTCCATATGGCCATCTATATTCTATGAGCTTTTTTGTTCACTATTCTATTCCCAAAGTGTGAAATTCATAAAAAATTTGTACATAAAAGAAGAACATGGCCATGTCTTGGACTGTTTTTGAGCAAGTTTTCTAAGTAACTCTCCTTCCTCATTTGCCAGATGGGGAACAACCCCGCCCTCACCACCTCACCATTCCCAGTGACTGTTGCAAGAAACTAATGATTTTATAAACTTTGAATTCTCAGACAGCTCCGACATGGGGTAAACTGTTGGTTATGGAGGAAGGGGTAGTCTTCATTATGGGCTTGGCTTGGATACTGGACTATAACCTGCCTGCCCGGTGACCCCACCCTTGCCCCTCTCCCAGCTCTTTGAGGGTGACACTTCACTTGCTGGAAGGCAACAAGGAGGGCAGCAACTCTAGTAGAAGAGACTTGGGAGGAGGGTTGACCAGATGGCTATGCCAATGAGCAGCCTGCTACACCCCGCCCTCCCACTCAGCTTTCTTTAAATTCTAATTTTTTCCTTCCAGATCTCAATGGCTTTTTCTTTCAATGTATGAGTCTCGATTCAGACTAGCTGCCAGCTCTGGCCATCTGCTGAGATACCTTTTCCTCTTTTGCCCTGCCCCCCTTTTTTTTTTTTTTGGTCACAGGGCCCTGGGGTAATGCGTTTTCCAGGCTTACTTGCCCATTGGCTCCTGGTAGATTCAGCTGTGAGAAGTTATTTCTAACAGAGTAGTGGGAGGAAAAGTCAGGGTGTTTCTAGCTCCTGGTTTCTATCTCAGGAAACATCTATGCTATAGCTTCATCTCTGTAGGGCAGGTTCAAGGAGACAGCCCTTCCCTCAGATTGTCTTCTTGTCCAGCTCTCTCAGAACAACCTCTCCAGCCACCTTGTCCTTTCTGCCCTTTGCAACTTGGGTCTCAATTGAGGAGAACCCATTTTTCTGAATTGGAGCTGAACCAAAACTTCTTAGAGAAACTCCCCTTCCTGCCCTCTGAAATTCCCCACCAGGCTCTCTTCATTCCTCAAAGGGCATGGCTGAGGCACACAATACCAAAGTGGCTCAAAAGTGACCACTTTCCTGAAATTGCTTTGCTAGTGTGGTATGTCTCCCCTCCAGGAGATCATAAATCCTGAGTGACAGGCGTAGCCCCCTGTTCCAACTCTTAAAAGCTTGGTCCAACATTGCCGGGTGACTTCCTGTGGCCCCTCATGTTAGGTCACTTCAGTAACAGAGGCTTTTGGCAAATCCATCTGGTTCTCTCTGTCATTAAGCTCACTCTCATCTGTTCTCCTTCTTGAAAGAGAATTGGGCTCACTGTTCAATAGTCAGTGTTAAATGTCTGGGAATCTGTGACTTTGCCTGGTAATTACTATTAGAATTCAGCCAATTTGGACATAACTCAGGATTTTAAATGTCCTCGTCCAGTGCTGTGAGTCCAGTGAGGAGCAGTCAGGAAAGGGGAATTCCTTCGAGGGTTTTGTTCTGTGGAAAGGTCTAGCTTTGCCCAGCGCATACATACACACGAGTGTGTGTTCATGAGAGGGACAATGGAATGGAAAATCTATCCCTAAGAGCTGGCACAGGCCCGAAAACGCAGCAGCTCACACAATCTGTTCCAAATATCCACGAATTGGAACAGAGGGTCGGAGGCCAGCAGTGTGCAGCCAAGTTCATTGGAACCTGCCACTCAGAAGTGTCTTTGGCAACAGCAGGGATGGCTGAGCCTTCATGTTCACTTGACAGGCAGGAGAATCAGAAGCATGTGCTGAAGCCCTCCTTCCTGGAGGAGTTTCTCCTATCCGCCTTTCACTGTCTGTTGCTCCAAGCTGTTTCCTGTCTGGTCTAGAGGGACCCCCAACTTCTACAGGCTCCTGCTCTGCCCCATAGTCCTCCAACCCACCCAACACTGCTTCAAGCATGCTCTTTCCAACACACCCAGTGTCTAGTGACTCATTCACTGTCATGCAAAACTTTTGCTTTCAGGGTCATTTCTGGTGTCTAGTATACCTTTACTTCCCTTTTCTTTTGAAGTTAACACATTCTGTTTTTCTCTCAATCTTTTTGCTGGTTTTGTTTTGTTTCTGGGTCACACTCAGAAATACTCAAGGGTTACTCATGACTCTGCACTCAGGAATTACCCTGCCAGCGCTCAGGAGAACCATATAGGGTGCTAGGGATTGAACCCATACAAGGCAAGCACCCTATACCTTATACTATCACCCCAGCTTGTCTAGTAATTTTTTTTTTGTTTTTGGGTCACACCTATAGGTGCTCAAAGGTTACCCCTAAATCGTCACTCAGGGATTAGTCCTAGCGGGGTTCAGGGGACCCTATGGAATGCCGAGGATCAAACCCAGGTTGGTTACGTGCAAGGCAAATGCCTTACTCGCTGTGCTATTGCTCTGGCCACAAGCATTATCTTAGTTTTTGTTTGTTTGTTTGTTTTGTTTTTGGGCCACACCCAATGACGCTCAGAGGTTACTCCTGGCTATGTGACCAGAAATAACTCCTGGCTTGGGGGACCTTATGGGAAGCCAGGAGATTGAATTGCAGTTCGTCCTATGTCAGTCGCTTGCAAGGCAAACGCCCTGCCACTGGACTACCACTTCTTAGTTTTTAAGTGCAATATTTGACACCAAGAAGTAACAGCCTAGCAAATGTTGCAATAGATCTACATCAAGTTCTTTGAACCTCATATCTTATCTTTTTCCCAGGCACCACCTTTCTGTATTGGGTAGTTGATCATTTCTGCAAAGATACTTTGATGATGAATGCATGTCCTCAGCCCCCAATGTTCTAGAATGTCATAGACCATGTCTCCAGCACTGCCAGGGTGTGTGTGTTGATAAGCACTTTATAGGGTTCTTCAGTTGAGATCCACTAGGTCATGTTTCCTGTTTTTCTTATCAACTTTCCTGCTCTGAAGCCTGATACACACTGTTCGCCCCTAAGCCACGGTGCTTCCAAGAGTATCTTATCCATGTGGCATGAGGTCCCGAGGCAAGAGCAGTTTCCCTTTCACCAGATCTTACTGATGAGCTGCAAGCATTTGGCAGATGCCCTTCCTGTGCCCAACAGCAGAACAGCAAAAAAAGACCTGTTCACGTTGTTGCTTGGGTCTGGCCTTTTCCTGTTTGGACTGTGTTTCTTCCCTGTTACGGTTCATGTGTCCTTTTCTCATCTGATTTTAATAATCAGAAGACAACTTAAAATGCATATTGAATAATAAGCCTTTGGCAATTGTAAATACCTTTTCCTAATGTAAATACCTTTTTCCCTTAGTGTGTGGTCTACTTTTTATGTTTCTTCTGTTTTTCTTTGCCTTCATTCAAGTTATTGTTTCACATTTTGTCATAATGTTCTAGTTTTTCTTTGATTGTTAGTTCTTCTACTTCTTCTTTTTACCTCTATGTAAGTGAGGCAAAAACTACTTATTTTTCATCTGAATAATCAAATTTTCCAGCAGCATTGATGACTGAAGCATCAATGCTTTACTTTTACAACTGTGCTATGGAGTGTAAGCAGTTCTCTCAGATATCCTTGTCTCATTCATAATTTTGGACACATTTTTTGGGTGGGGTGGATTTCCCTAGTAGATCTCAGTAATACTGGAGCCACTACCTGGGATTTGGGTGAATTGAGCCTGTGGTTCAATGTATGTGAAGGCCCTAGGATTCAATTCTACTTGGGGCCTGCACTTCCAGGGATCATGGGCCACCCTACTATTCTTTTTTTTTTTTTTTTTTTTGGTTTTTGGGCCACACCCTGTGACACTCAGAGGTTACTCCTGGCTATTTGCTAAGAAGTCGCTCCTGGCAGGCACGGGGGACCATATTGGGAACCGGGGGATCGAACCGCGGTTCGTCCTAGGTTAGCACAAGGCAAGGCAGGCACCTTACCTCCAGCACCACCGCCCGGCCCCCTACCCTACTATTCTTATAGGCCTCTTAGGCTACACCTGGCATTGCTCAAAGCCTCTTGTGGTACTCGGGTTCAAACTTGAGTCGGCTGCATGCAAGACAAGTGCCTTAACTCCTATTCTATATCTCTGGTCCTAGAAGAATATTTTTTTAATGTTTCTATCAAACATGCTACTGACATGAATTTTTAAAATGCATTCTGTCAGGTTAAGTAAATTGGTTCTTTTTATATTGGAGGCTATTTCTGGTGATGCTCAGGGATCACTTGTAGCTCTGTGCTCAGAAATTACTCTTTGCAGGCTCAGGGAACTGTGTGGGTTGCTGGGGATCAAATCATGGTTAGCCACACACAAGACAAATGCCCTACATGCATGTGCTATATCATTCTGGCTTCTGTTTTTTCTTCTATATAACTAAACTTTTTTAATCACAAATAATGTAAAATTTTATTTGCTATCAATGAAAGACTACAAAGATTTTATTCCATGAGTCTTAGCGTAGTAAAATTGTCATCTTTCATTTTTTGTTTGCTTGTTTGTTTGTTTGATAGGCCATCCTCATGGTGCTCAGAGCTTACTCCCCGGCTCTGTGCTCATAGATCACTCCTGAGGTACTCAGGAGACCTTTGGGGTGTTAGGATCATGCAAGGCAAGAGTCCTCCCCACTGCACTCTCTTGCCCAGGATAGTGAAATGACTAATAATTCACTACTAAATCATCTTCACCTTCTCACCTGAGGCATTATTATTTTAGAGGCACTGATAAATTTAGATTGTTCAAGTCCACTTAGTGCTTTGTATGTGTGCTAGTAAGAAATATTAGTCATTTCTCCACCCTAATATTCATCTTCCCTAGTTTTAGAATCAAAGCTAAATTAGTATATAAGTAGTTCTCTACTAGCTAGAAAGCTGTGCTGGCCTCTTCTTTCCTATTCTTGGAGGAATTTATATAAGTCTGGGAATTTAAGGTTGTTAAAATTCTTCTGAAGTTTCTTTGCCCACTGGCTTTCAAGGAACACCAACTTAGTGATCTTCATTGTCAATTCCCTATTCTGCTCAGATGCTCGATTCCCTATTGGGTCTATTTTAATAGGCTCACTCTAGAATTTAAGATTCAGCAGCAGAAAACCTCCTCTAACCACTCACCCAAAAGGACTAAATTGTTTATTATCTTTTTAACATCTTGCATAGTGCTTACATTCATTCATTCCTCCCACAAATATTTATTGGTGATCAGGTAGGCAGTGCAGTAGGTCAGGCAATTGCCTTGCCCAGAACTGATGTGGCTTTGACCCCTAGCATTCTATTTGGTTCCTTGAACACCACCAGAAATGATCCCTTAGCACAAAGCCAGGAGTAAACCCTGAAACAGCTAGTTAGTTGTGTCCCCACTGGTCCCTTAAAATCATTTTGTATTGAGAAGATAGCCTTTATGTAAGGTGGTAGGCAAGTCCATTGTGGTACCTTTTTGGAAAGTTCTGGGTGTTTCCTCAAGAAATCAAGAGAGAATTTCCCCCCCAGAACCAGCCTCCTGCTTCTGGGGACCGAGTAGAAGAAAGCAAAACATTCTCATGAAAAAGAAGGTTCAACCCCGACATGTACAGTAGCATTATTCACAAAGGCACAAACACAGAAGGGACAGACATGCTCAGGTCAGCGGATGATGGGTTAAGGGATCGGCACATTCACACGGTAGAACACACGTCCAGTGGAAAGATGAAATTTGGCCGGCAGCAGCAGGAAACAGCAAGCTCGGGGATTTTTCCGGACTGAAATAAATCCAAAGGAAGAAGACAAGCCCCCGGTGATTCTAGTGAAATTAGGAGAAATAAACCCACTTCTGGACATTGGTTACCCAGAGGAAGAGGATGTGTCTGAGGCAAAGTGATGAGATATATTTGTACTAAAAATTTACTATTAAAAATAGCTATGAAATGTAGAACTATTTGCATTGTTTTAGGGGCTTCAGAAATAACACGGAAACAAAGCTGGCAAAAATTCCCTTTCTCACAGACTGTACAGCCGATAGAGGAGGTAGGAATAAAAAATGAAGGAATGAATAAACTAAATTACATAAAAGGAACAATTAAACAAAAATCAGCAAAGGAGATCCCAAAATGAGTAGGCAGAGCCAGAGTGATAGCACAGAGGAGATGGTGCTTGCCTTGCAGGTGGTCGAGCCAGGTTTGCTCCCTGGCACCCCATCTGGTCTACCCAGCACTGCCAGGAGTGATCCCTGGAGTGTAGATTCAAGAGTAACCCAAGTATTAGGAAGTATAGCTTCCCAAAAACACCCAACCCAAAGCAAACCAAACCAAAGTGAACAGGCAGGAAAAGCCACAAGTTTTTATTTTATTTATTTATTTGTAATTGTTTTTGGGCACACCCAATGATGATCAGGGTTATTCCTGGCCCTGTGCTAAGAGATCAGTCCTAGCAGTGCTCAGCAGATCCTCTGGGATGCTGGGGATTGAACCTGGGTCAGCCGTGTGCAAGGCAAATGACCTCCTGCTGTGCTATAGCTGAGGTCCCTACAAGTTTTGACAAAATGTAGTCAGAGATGGTCTACGGGTTCTCCTTTCTTTTAAGAAATATTGGGGGTGGGCCGAAGAGATAGCATGGAGGTAAGGAATTTGCCTTGTGTGCAGAAGGATGGTGGTTCGAATCCCAGCATCTCATATGGTCCCCCGAGCCTGCCAGGAGCGATTTCTGAGCACAGAGCCAGGAGGAACCCCTGAGAGCTGCCGGGTGAGACCCGAAAACAAACAAACAAAAAATATTGGGGGAAGAGAGTTAGCACAGGAATAACCTCAACTCAGTCACTGGTACTGTATTCTGGTCCCTCAAGCACTGTTAGGAGTGATCCCTGAGCACAGAGCTGAGAGTAAGTCTGAATACAACTAGGAATGTGCTCAAACAAAACAGATAAAATCATTTTTTTTTTTTTTTTGGTTTTTGGGTCACACCCGGCAGTGCTCAGGTGTTACTCCTGGCTCCATGCTCAGAAATTGCTCCTGGCAGGCACGGGGGACCATATGGGGCACCGGGATTCGAACCGATGACCTTTTGCATGAAAGTCAAACGCCTTACCTCCATGCTATCTCCCGGGCCCCAGATAAAATCATCTTTAAAAGAAGAGAAAGGGAAATGTTTCCTGAGGCCCTACTCAGTATGAGCTGAGTCTCCTCCCTCACAACACCCCTTCTCCTTTATGAATAAGGGGACTTACTAGGAATGTTTGTGGAGAAATAGAGGCACAGAACTCCAAAATATGGGAGGGGGCTCCGAAGATCCTGGGAGGCATCCAAATCTCAGGAACCAGCAGCAGCTGCTTATATAGTCCAGGTTTCCCCCCCTCCCCATTTAATACCTCCTCAGCTCAGAGAAATTCTTGTTCATGCATTGCCAGCCTGTGGCTATCCTTCTCACACCGATGGAAAAGTGCCCACTAGCTGTGGGAACTATCCCACTAACAAGACTACAAAGAACAACTGAACCCACAATATTGTTGGTGCATTTCTGAGCCAAGAAATAAGTGAAAAATTTGATGAGGGGAAAGTGACCCTATTGGGGTCAATAGGTATTTTGATGGCAGGAAGTTACTTTTTTGTTTGTTTCTGGGTCACACCTGGCAGCACTTAGGGGTTACTCCTGGCTCTGTGCTCAGAAATGGCTCCTGGCAGGCACAGCAGACCATATGGGATGTGCTATCTCTCTGGAAGGCACTTTGATTGGAATGTTTTGGAGACTGGAACCAAGAGAATATCGAGTGGGATGTGAGATCACTATAACCCGTCCACTCCTGTCCTTCCCATAGAGCTCTGAGCTCCATGGAGGAACACAGGAATTATTTTAGTCACTGGGCAGCCATGACTCACTCAGGCCCAGGACCTGGTCAAGACATGAAGTGGTCTGTGCTGAGTTGCTCTTTAGAGACCAATTAGGTGAGGCCCATTGATAGGCCTCTAAAATGGTGTATAAACTGAAGGAAAGTATCCGTGGTTGAAGTTGACATCCCTCCCATCACCACCTCTGCTACCTGCTGGGGACAGCTTGTGGGATGGGCCGTCCCTGGGAGTGTCACAATCAGAAATGTCACAATGGGTACTTGCATATGTAAGACATCCCAGGCTTCTCCTCATGCCCTGGTGCAGAAAGGCTGGGGCTAGGTAGTACGCAAGGCTCTAGGTGTCCTGAGGGATTTGGACTCATGGGATGGGAGGGTTCGGGCCGGAGCTGGCCTGGGCCTGGGCTCTGGGAGATGCAGCAGCCAGGCAGCATTGGTCAGGGACCCTGCAAGACCCATCAGCCACTGGCCAACAGGAGGCCTTGAGACTGCCTCATCCAACAGACAGGCCACTGCAGAACTTGCTGAACCCACTAACCTACTTCTGTGGCAAGTCTGGTGGCTACTGTTTGTGTCACCGGAGCTTGACTGTACTGAGAATGTGCTCCCTTGGGTGCAGCATGGGAGGAGATGTACCTTTATTTTCTCTCCAGGGTCTGAGGGATGTAAATATCCCTGCTTTAGGAGTCTTCCAGTAAGCCGCAAACAGGCTAGGGGAACTGCCCTTAAGGAGTGCTGGCATCTAGGGGAAACAGACAAGCAATCTGTGAGGTCTGGTGGGTAGCCTGGGTTAGCAATGCTTTATTTTACATGAAGGGCACTTTGGTTTAATTCTGGGCATCACCTGCTCCTCACCCCACTCTACCCCCCAGAAGATTCTGAGGACCACATGAGAGCTCTGGCACTGCAAGGCCTGCCTGAATATCAAACTATGGGTCTGATTGGCTAAGAATCACCAGGAGAATCCCTGGGAGCCTTGACTACTGTTTCAGAGCCCAGTCCCCCCAAATGAAGAAAAGTTAAAAAAAAAAAAGAGGGAATTTTGAAAGTATCTTCAGGTTCTTGGGGAGAGAGGATAGTAATAGAATGCTGACCCCGTTCTCTCTGGCACCCCATGGGGTCCCCTTGAGTCCTGCCAAGAGTGATCCATGAGTGCAGAGCCAAGAGTAAATTCTGAGCACAGCCAGGTGTGGCCCCAAAATAACCAAGGAAAAAAAAGGAAAATAACCAAAACAAAAGGAAAACAATGCATACAGCCGTAGCAACAGGTGTGATGACAGGATGTATTTACTCTGTACCGTGAGAACTTTTGAGAACCCACCAGCAGGTGTGTGAGCCTGACACAGAGCAGCTCTGTATGGAAGGGATTGAGGAAGGAAGCACATCCTGAGGTCAGCAGGACCCTAGGGGTGCAGGGAGCCTGAGGCATGGAGGGCTCCCCCAACCACATACACTCCTGCAGGGTCCTTTCCAAGGGTACAGAGGGAGCATCATCTTTCTTCTTCCTCTTCCTCCTCCTCCTCCTCCTTCTCTCTCTGTCCTCTTCTTTCCCCCTTCCTCTGCTGTCTTTGTCTCTATCTCTGTCTCTCATCTATTTTTCTTTCTGTGACTGTCTCTCTGTCTCTGTCTATGTCTATCTCTCCCTGACTGCTCAGGTATCCCCTCTCCTGGGATTAAGGGGCTTCAGACAAACATCCCATTGTCACTGTTTTTTCCAGCCACCCACCCCTCCCAGACATCCATGAGGGGACCCACCAGCCCCATGAAGATGTTCCTCCAGGAGCCACTCATAAGTCCAGCAGCTCCAGGACCCTGACATTGTTGCTGGCCTTGGGGCTCCATGTTGCTCTCCCAAACCCCAATCATTTCCCAAGCCTCTGGGACCCTGTACCTCTCACTTCAGACACCCACAGCCCTGACTCTCTTCAGGCTGGCCCACAGCTAGATTGGAGGAACTGGGAAGAGTGAGGTTAACAGAAGGCAGCAGGTTCAAAGGCGCCTTCGCCCCCAAAGCCCCAGGATTGAGGCCTGGTGACTGGCTGGATGCAGTGGCCTGGCAGGGGGTGGGAACGCTCCTGGGAACTGGGTCTGGATTTTGTTTCAGCTGGTCTGTTTAAGCAAAGGATGTTAATTTTTAATATCTAGAACTTCCAAGAATGTGCCTGAGGCGGAGTGGAAAGATGAGGGGCCTTGGAGAATCGGGGATCAGGAGAAAGGCGGGGCTGCCCCCAGCCTTTGGTTTCCTGTCCTGCAGCCTCCATCCTGCAAACTTCTTTATCTCCTCACCCTTGCTCTGGATTCAGGCCCCAGCACCTGCACTGCCTCCTGTTTTCTAGCTCATTCTCCATCCTCCAAGTGGTTTGGCCATGCCTGGGTGGGGCTGGGCAGGAGTAAAAGGGAAATGAGGGAAGGGGGCACTGGCCAAAGTCCTGGTACCCCCAAGAGAAGGCTGGCCTGAGCCGCTGACACTGACACATGGGCATGAGCCAGCTTTACACTGTGGGACTGCTATGCTCTGCTTTTCTGTGGCTGCCTCAGTTTTCCTGTCCTGCAATTTGCACTTCAGGCCTTAGCCTGGCCCTTGAAACCTGCCCTCAGCTCTGGCTAGCACCTAGACCAATAGCTGGGCCTCCCCAGGGTACTTGTCCAACTCCATCCCATCTTTTTCTCCAGGCCAATCACCCCTCCACTCCCACACACACACCAGCTGAACTCCTGCCACCAACAGATCTTCTTGGCTCCGAGGCCCCCAATATCCCAATCCAGGCCACTGTGCACAGGTGTGAAGATGTGCAGGAGGGTGTGAGGGTGTTTGTATGGGGTATGTGTGTGATTTGTGGTGAGTATATGTGATGAGCATGTGTGTGATCTGTTATGTGGGTGGTGAGTGTGTGTGTGTGTGTGTGTGTGTGTGCGCTGAGTCTTGAATAAGCACGAGGCTGTTGGCAACCAGGAAGCGAAGCACCAGGGAGAGTTCTGAGAAGGAACTTGGCTGACCTCCCTGTGACCTCATAGGCAAAGCTGCGGTTGAAGTGAGGGGGAAGTCTCACCCCAAAATCTGATAAGTTTTCTTAAAACTATTCCCCCAAAGTGTCACACACTTGTTTGTGTAGATGCTGGATGAATATTTGTGCCTCAGCCGCAGGGAGTCACAGCAGCAGCACAGAGGAGACTAGGTCAACTTCAGTTCTGACTTGTTCTGTGGCCCCGGCCATGGCTCTGGGGTTTCATTTTCAGTAACATCTGTTAGAAGAGCTTGTTCAGACACCTGGGAGCATAACCAAAGTTTCTAACAGAATTGATAGAATGGCCTTCGCAGTGCTCTGAGTAACGGTCACAGCTGGATACCCAGTCACCCCAGGCCAAATCCAGTCACACCCAGTTCACACCAGCTGCAAATAGTTGTGCCCACTTCATACCAGCTGCAACCAGTTGCACTCAATTCACACCTGGCCACACCCAGTTCACACCAGGCCATCCCCAATCATACCCAGTCACAGCAGGGACACACTAGTGACTAGACCTTACCAGACCACACTAGGTCACACACACTAGGTCATACCTACCCATAGCCAGATCCATACAATCAGGGTGAAGTCAGGGGACCTGGATGTTAAATCGACTCTACACATGATTCTAGTCTCAAGAAGACTGTTCTGGGGATTGTTGAGTTTGGGATAGGGCTCATGCAACACCTCGCACCCCAAATCTCATTGGCTTGCCAGAAGCCCCATCATTTCTGCATCTTTCCATGGTGCCAATGACCTTGCTGGGGTCCCTCATGTCTACTCAGAGGATGGCATGGCCAGTGGGGTCTGCAGAAAAGAAGGAAACAGGGCTGGGGTGTTCCCGCTCACTGCCCAGCTCCTTGACTGGGTCTCTGTCCATCTGTGTCTTCTCCCCTGACCAGAGGTTTGCTTCCCAAAGCCAAGGCCCACTTGCCTTCAGCTCCCAGTTATCTACTCCCCAAGGCTCCCAACCCCACCTGATCATGCTGTGCCCCCGAGGTTGGCTGGGGGTGCCTGAACAGGTGAGTCCTCACTACGAGGAGGGTTATCCTGGGAGGAAGGCAGGATCCCACCTCTGCAGATCTCGCCTGGCTGGACTCTGTCTGACCCATGTTTGCAAAAAACTGGACTCAAGCTGCCTGAAGACTAAGCTCTAGAATGTTCTAAGCCTCACAGTTGTGCTGAGTTCTGGTAATTTACTGCCACTTAGTTCCTGACACTGGGTTGGTACTTGGTAGGATGCAGAATCTTTCATGGCTGTGGAACTAGTTTGGGGAGGGGGGTCAGTGAGTGTCCCCTGGAAACCAGCAGGAGGTGAATATTTCAGATCTTGATGCCACAATGTTCACAGAAGCAGCGGGAGACAGTTACAGGCCAGTGGGGCTTAAGGGCTGAGGTTGTGGCTTTAACTTGTCACACATAGACCCAGGCCTGGCTGCATCAGGGTGATGGTAAACACTGCACCGCCCTCCCCATTGGCCCTTGACTGCCCTATAACTGGGGCATTCATGACTTCAGGACCTCTTCAAGGGCTTCTGACCATGGCATTGGTGAGGGCTGGGCAGACAGTTGGAGGCTGGGAATGTGTGGGCATGCTCCAGTCACAGGTAGAAAAGGAGAAACAGATAAGGGGAGACTGAGGCAGAGATGAAACACAAAGACTGAAAGATGGAGAGAGGGAAGAGAGATATTTATAAGACAGAGACAGTGAGGGACAGGAGTCTAAGGACTTCCCAGCTGCTTCCTACTCTCTGGTCCATAAAATAACTCTTTTGGGGGAGCACAGTGATAATACAGCTTGTACATTTGATCTCTGGCATCCCATATAATATCCTGAGTCTACCAAGAGGGATTTCTGAGTACATAGCCAGTAGTGAGCCCTGAATACCACCATGTGAGGCCCCTAAACAAAACACCCCAGCCCTGCTCCCTTTTTTTTCTGAAGATCCCACTGACCATGCCATCCTCTGGAGTAGACATGAGGGACCCCAGCAAGGGGCTGGAATGATTGAACTGCCGGGAGGGCATTGGCCTTGCAAACAGCTGACCCATATTGATCCCCGGCATCTCATAGGGTTCCCTGAGCACCGCCAGTAGTGATTCCTAAGCACAGAAACAAGAGTAACTCCTGAGCACTGCCATATGTGTCCCCCTAATTGTCCCCCCACCCCCTTCTTGTTTTTCCTGTGAACTTTCTCTGTCCTGAGCCAAGCGTGGGGTGACCTGAGAGAAGATTCTGGCCCTCTGAGTTCTGGCCCAATCATTTTTTTGTTTATTAATGGTTCACTCCTGTTTATCTCTGTTCATCTACCAGATACACCACAGATAGGACAGGGTGGGGCTTAGTGGGGGAATTTTAGGTACCACCAAACCAAACAGCAAGAAGAAAGACACCCCTCTTTCCTCCCCACAGACCCTGGGAAGGAACCAGGAAAAAAGTTAACAAACAATTCCTCCCCGAGCACAGCCAGAGGAAGGCTGCTTTCCTGAGCACGTGCTGGATCCCAGAACCACTCATACATGTCTACAGAGCCCCCACCTTCCCATCCCATCTGCATCCGCCCCGCACCTGTGGCTCCTTCCAGCCTGGGCATCCCGGGGCCAGAAAATGCCCCAGAGAATAGCCTTCCATCATCAAGAGTTGGGATCAGAGTTCACAGCAGGGCTTCGTGGCTGCACAGAGAAACACATCCACATGTATACACTTCCGCATAGATACACTCAGACACACATGCACACAGACACACACACACATGCACTCTGCACAGTACACACTTGTACAAAGATACACTCACATACACACATGCATAATACACGCATGCACGTGAACCTTGTCTTTTCCGTTTCCACCATGCCCACCACCTGGGGCCCCTCCTCTACGTGCCACCCACATTTCCAATGCCAGGTTTCTGCTCCTTTCAACAGCATTTAGGCAGCTCGTCTGCCCCCTGTGGTTTCCTCGAATTATTTGGCAGCATGTGGGAGGCATTGCCTGGAACAAGGAAGCGTGGAAGTGGCTGCAAAGGGTGCTAACCTGGTGGGGCATGAAGGCAGGCAGGCCAGGTTCTCGCTCCCAGGGAAGGAGTGAGGGGGTATGGCCCAGGCATGCTCCTTGGTCTTTTTTTTTTTTTTGGTTTTTGGGTCTCACCCGGCAGTGCTCAGGGGTTACTCCTGGCTCCATGCTCAGAAATTGCTCCTGGCAGGCACAGAGGACCATATGGGGCACCGGGATTCGAACTGATGACCTTTTGCATGAAAGGCAAACGCCTTACCTCCATGCTATCTCCCGGGTCCCTCTCCTTGGTCTTTTAGTCTGCCCGCTATGCTCTGTGCCCCAAAACACTGGCCAAGGTAGAGGAAACTGATGGGCAGCGTGGATGACATTTGTCCTTCTGGTATATTTGCTGGGGATTGAGACACCCCTGGCCCCCTGCAAGGTACATTCATTTTACAGATGACTTTCAAGTTCACACAAGGTAGGTTGCAGCAACTAAGTGGGGACTTCAGCGGAGCCCAGGGCTGGAGGCAGACTTGGGGCAATGGGGATCCTCAGAGCAGATCTGGCAGGACGCAAGAACTCGGTCTGGACAGGGAGTCCAGGCTGAGGAGTCCCAGAAGGGCATTGAGGACTGGCTAT
>PVKC010030577.1:0-14893 GCA_004027635.1 Crocidura indochinensis | reverse complement strand
TATTCTTTAGCTCTGGAAGTTTCTCTTTTATGATGTTCATGACTGTTGATTTTTCCTGGACATTTTCTTCCTGTGTCTCTGGGACTCCAATGATTCTTAGGTTGTTTCTGTTGATCTTATCATAGACTTCTATTTTCATCTGTTCCCATTCTTTGTCTATTTTTTCCACTTTCTGTTTGTTTGTTTTAAGTTTTTTTTCTAATCTCTCCCGCTGTATGGAGTTGTTATGTATCTCATCTTCCAAAGCTACTCAGATAAGCCCCTTCTTCCTTCCTGATATGTGCTTGCAAACCTATAAATTTTCCTCTCAGTACTGCTTTTGCTGTGTCCCATAAGTTCTGATAGTTTGTGTCTTCATTATCATTTGTTTCCAGGAATCTTTTGATTTCCTTTTTGATTTCATCTCGGTCCCACTGGTTATTCAGTATGAGGCTGTTTAACTTCCAGGTGTTAGAGTTTTTCTTCTTTGTTCCTTTGGAGTTCACAAATAATTTCAGAGCCTTGTGGTCAGTAAAGGTAGCCTGCAAAATTTCTATCCTCTTGATTTTTTGAAGATATGTTTTATGTGCCAGCATGTAATCTATCCTGGAGAATATCCCATGTACATTGGAGAAGAATGTGTATCCAGGTTTCTGGGGATGGAGTGTCATATATATATATTCTGAAACCAAGAAGAATATACAGGACCTGTGGAGAGAAATGGAAGAAAGAGGCCTAGTGTGTATATATATACATATATATACACTATATATAGTGTATATATATGTATATATGTATATATATACATATATATACATATATAGTGTATATATATACTGTATATATGTATATATACAAATATATACATATATAGTGTATATATAGTGTATATATGTATATATATGTATACTTATATAGTGTATATATGTATATATGCATATATATACATATATATAGTGTATATAGTGTATATATGTATATATATATACACACTTGGCCTCTTTCTTCCATTTCTCTCCGCAGGTCCAGTATATTCTTCTTGGTTTCAGAATATATATATATGACACTCCATCCCCAGAAACCTGGATACACTATATATATATATACACTATATATATGTGTATATGTATATATATATATATACACACACTAGGCCTCTTTCTTCCATTTCTCTCTGCAGGTCCAGTATATTCTTCTTGGTTTCAGACTGGTTGACTTCTCCATTGTTGACAAAGCTGTTAAGAGGTCCCCTACAATTATTGTGTTGTGTACTGTGTTTTTCAGCTTTGTCAACAATTGTATTAAATATTTTGCTGGACCTCATTTGGTGCATATATGTTTAGAAGCGTGATTTCTTCCTGCTCTACATACCCCTTGATTAATATATAATGTCCATCTTTGTCCCTTACAACCTTCCTGAGTATAAAGTTTGCATTATCTGATATTAGTATGGCCACTCCAGCTTTTTTATGGGTGTTGTTTGCTTGGATAATTTTCCTCCAGCCTTTTATTTTGAGTCTATATTCTTTCTGACTATTCAGGTGCGTTTCTTGTAGACAGCAAAAAGTTGGATTGCGTTTTTTGATCCATTTAGCCACTCTGTGTCTCTTAACTGGTGCATTTAGTCCATTGACATTGAGAGAAAGAATTGTCCTGGATTTTGATGCCATCTTTATATCGAAATTTGGTGTCTTTTGGTTAGTCTTGTCTTAAATTAGGTCTTTCAGTTTTTCTCTTAAGCTTGGGTTTGAGTCTGTAAAGTTTCTGAGATGTTTTTTGTCTGTGAAACCATGTATTCTTCCGTCAAACGAAAAATGAATTTTGCTGGGTACAGTATTCTAGGTGAAGCATTCATTTCATTCAGTCTTGTCACAATATCCCACCACTGTTTTCTGGTCTTCAGTGTTTCAGGTGACAGGTCTGCTGTAACTCTCAAGGATGCTGCCTTGTATGTAATTTCTTTTTTTGATCTTGCTGTTTTTCAGAATTATGTCTCTATCTGTGGGATTTGTCATTGTCACTAGGATGTGTCTTGGGGTATTTTTTCTGTGGTTTCTTTTGGTTGGTACTCTAGTTCTGGAAGTTTCTCTTTAATGATATTCTTGACCATTGATTCTTCCTGGAAATTTTCTTCCTGTGTCTCTGGGACTCCAATGATTCTTAAGTTGTTTCTGTTGATCTTATCATAGACTTCTATTTTCATCTGTTCCCATTCTTTGACTATTTTTTCCATTGTCTGTTCATTTGTGTTAATTTTTTTTCCAATCTCTCCCGCTGTATGGAGTTGTTATTTATCTCATCTTCTACAGCACCAATTCTATTCTCAGCTTCTTCTACTCTGGTGTTGAGATCATCCATTTTACCATCCAATTCATGTACTGAGTTTTTCAAGTCTTTTATTTGACATGTTTTTTCAGTTTGGAGTTTTGTGATTTCTTTCATCATATTTTCTTGGTTCTTGTTAGTGTTCTGTTCAACTTGGTCTATGGTTTCTTTGAGGTCTTTCAGCATCTTCCATATTGCTTTACTAAAGTCCTTATCTGAGAGATTGATTAGTTCGTTGGTCATTATCTGGTCATCAGTATTGTCATCTTCATTCTCTATGTCTGACGCTGGCCTGCATTGTTTCCCCATTGTCACACTAGTATTGTGTGTTTTTCTACGTGTTGCGGTGGTATTCATTGGGTAAATGATTTGTGCAGCCACACTCCTCTGGTTCTGCCCTTTCCGTGTGTGTCGATTTGCTTACAAGGGAGTGGAGTCATCCGTGGATGAGGCCTCTCAAAGGATCAAATCTTGGGCCTAGGTACGCAGCAGAGAAGACAGTCTAGAGAGAAATGCTGGGCTTCAGTGATCCAGCACAGTCCTTAGTGTGATTTTTTCTTTTCTTGTTGCGATGATATTCTTTCCTTAGAAAGAGCGAACAGCCGCGTAGCGAACCGGACGACAGGAGAGTACAAATAAGCACAAAGAAAAGACAGGACTCACAGTTCTTCGCAGCCAGTCCCACTAGGCAGGCGTGGATTCGCAGAAATTCCCAGACTGATGTCACAATCAGGGGACCTTGCTTTTGCAAAGTACTCGCTTCTTGCCGGTTTTCACTTTAATGAGGTGTTTTTGGGCATTTCCGCCCTATAATGGACCTCTGGGAGAGCAAGTTTTTTTGGGAGCCAGTTTGACCCACTCCCACGAGGTCCGGACGACAGGAGAGGACAAATAAACACAAAGAAAAGACAGAACTCACAGTTCTTCGCAGTCAGCCCCACTAGGCAGTCGTGGATTTGCAGAAGTCCCCAGCCTGCCGTCACAATCAGGGGACCTTGCTTTTGCAAAGTACTCGCTTCTTGCCCGTTTTCACTTTAATGAGGTGTTCCTGGGCGTTTCCGCCCTAGGAAAAGACAGGACTCACAGTTCTTCGCAGTCAGCCCCACTAGTTAGGCGTGGAATCGCCACTCTTTTATTTCTTAAAGTAGTGTTTTATAGTTATCAATGTGTAGGTCTTTAACCTCTTTAAATAAATTGACTCCAAGGTACTTGCTTCTCTGAGGTAAAATTGTGAATGAGTGAATGAGTTTATTTTTAATATCTTTTTATTCTTTCATTATTTGTGTAGAGCAAAACCATGGACTTCTATGTATTAATTTTGTAGCCTTCCACTTTATTATATAAATCTATTGTTTTTAGAAGGTTTTTTTTAATAGAATCTTTAGAATATTCTAGTTACATATGCAAACAGTGAGAACCTAATTCTTTCTTTCTGGTGAATGCCCTTGAATAAAAATATTGCCGAATTTCTATAACAAGTACTACTAGCTCTGTATTGAATAGAATTGTAAGAGGGGCAACCTTGTTTTGTGCCATATCTTAGAGAAAATGCTTTTAGTGTTTTCATATTGAGTGAAATGTTTGCACTGTGTTTTGGTAAATGGCTTTGGAAATATTGTAGAAAATTCCTTCCACTCCCATCTTGAGAGTTTTTATCATGACTAGACTCTTGTCTTTGCCAAATGCTTTCTCTGCATCTATTGATATGATCATATGATTATTTGTTTATCCTTTATTGATATGTTGTATTATATTAATGGACTTGCATATATTAAACAGTCCTTGCATCCCTGGAATAAAACATACTTGGTCATAGTATATAATCTTTCTGATAATTTGTTAAATTCTATTTGCTAGTATTTTGTTGAGGATCTTTGCATATTGTGTTAATCAATGCTATCAGGATATAATTCTCTCTTTGTGGTGTCTCTGTCTGCTTTTAGTATTAAGGTAATGTGAGCTTCCTAGAAACTGTTTGCGAATGTTTCTTTTTCTTTAATTTCCTGAAAGGGCTTGAAAAGAATTGGCAGTAGTTCTTTTTTGAAGGGTTGAAGAAATTTTCTATTGAATCTAACTGGGTCTAGGCTATTGTTTTGGGGAAGCCTTTTAATTACTATTTCAATTTCCTCAACCGTGCTAGGTCTGTTCATATTCCAAATTGGTTCAACTTTGGATATTATGAGTCTAAACATTTAACCATCTCTTCCAGGATCTCTTGTTATATAGCATAAATATTTTCAAAGTAATCTCTGATTACCTTTGGAATTTCTGTAGTATCTGCCGTGACATGCCTCTTTTTATTTCTGATTCTGTTTATTATTGTCTCTCTTTACTTTTATTTGTGACTCTTGCTGGTGTTTTATTTTTTCAAAGAACCAAATTTTGCTTTAATTGATCTTTAGATTATTTTTTTTGTTTGTCTAGTTCTTTAATTTCTGTTTTAACGTTTATTATTTCCTTCAGCCTGCCTATTTTTGGCTCACTTTATTGATCTTTTTCCAATTTCTTAAGTTGTGCTATTCAGTTATTTATATAGAGATTTTTGGGGCCAGAGAGATAGCATGGAGGTAAGGCATTCGCTTGTCATGCAGAAGGTCATTGGTTCGTATTCTGGCATCCCGTATGGTCCCCCAATTCTGCCAGCGGCAATTTCTGAGTGTGGAGACAGGAGTGGCCCTTGAGCGCTGCTGGATGTGACCCTAGGGGGTGAGGAATCTGATCTATATAGAGATTTTCTTCCTTGTTGATGAATGATTGCAAACCTATAAATTTTCCTCTTAATACTGCTTTTCTTCATTACTTGACTCTGCTCGCAAGAAACTTTGCTTCTCACAATTCCTACTATTCCTCACCACTTCCCACTTATGTCATCAGAAGTGAGTAAAGATCCTGATTCTGGGATCTATCCAACTTTGGTTGGACACATGTATATCCTTAAATTTGTATTTTGGCCAAAGTTTTACTTGTGAATTCTTTGAAGCTGGTCTGTTATTTGCAATTCCAGTTTTCTGATGCAACTAGAATGATGCTGAACCCTATAAATTATGACTCACTGGCTTGCTTGCTTTCTCAGGAAGTTTCACATGTTCCTGAATCCACAATCACTTACCAAGGTCATGCCTTTTCATAACCAAAGCAAAACTTCTGCAGCTTATCTTGCTCTGGGCTATCTGGTAATTTAAAAAATTTTAATGTCAGTACCAGCTCAAGTAAAGTCTTAGTTCTCAAAACTTCTAGTATTGTTGATTTGGTCTGCTAGGGATACAGACACCAGTGTAAAGCTGAATGAACTTCAAGGTCATAGTTGATTCCTGATCTTTTCTTCCTCAATTCTCTCTCTACTTAAATCTTTGGGGATTCATCTTGAATAAATAAGCTTACCAAGGCTATTAAATGTTTTAAATTGACACAAAAAGTTATTAAATATTTTAATTTAATAGTTATAAAATATGCTATCGCAGTGCCTATCCCTAGACCCCTTATATTCAGAAATAAGATTTAAAAAAGCTTAAGAAGTTTGTAAAATCTATTTTTTATGTTTGTACAAAATACAAAATAATATTGAATGAAACTATAGGCATTATAATACTGCCAAGAAATAGCCATAATAGTCCAGAACTTAGAAAGATGTTAGGAAATTCCTCTCTCCTTTTATATATAAAGAGATACAGTTACTCTTAAAGATTCAGTGTACAAAATAAAAGAGTCTGATAGTCACTGACATAGTAAATGAAATGTAAATGCCTAGAAATAGAGATGCTTTTTTAAGATTTTTGTTTCTGCCCACTCTGATGCACCCCTGTGCATGCAATGCCTAAGATTCCTATTGCTTTCCACTCTGCCTCATTACTTTTAGTACAATCTTCTTTAAACAATTCTTGCCAAGTCCTTGGTAATATCTTGTAGGAACACACAGGGCACTTTAAGTTTAAATCATTTGGAGTAGAGCCAAAGACCTCCTCAGATCTCCCCTGTTCTTTTCCAAAATCCTCAGAACATGAAGTAACCCATTGGCTCCCCCGAGACTGATTCATTTCGGTGGAAATCAAATGACAGAAAAGATGCCTGCAAGCCTACTCTCGATGCCCCTTTTCAGAGTTCCATGAACACTGTCAAAGCCCATGGAGATTCTTCTGTTAGCATTAGTTGTTTTAAGAGGAGAACATTTGTTTTCTGAGCACAATCAAAAAACATTTGAACAAACAGAACAGTCTTCAAAGATAGAGTGAGGTCTCTTCATACCTTGCAAAATCTGTTTGGCCTTTGGATGATTCATTCCACCCACATTGAAGGCTGGAGGTATAATAAACAGTACCTTCCTCTTGAGGCCCCTGCAAAGCTCTGCTGGCTGTCACAGTGTTTTCTATTGCCACAGCAAGTGTGGATTTGTGCTTAACTAAATTGAAGATCTGCAAATCTGACTCATCCCATGCATACACTGATAATATTATATGCAAACCATGTCTTCCTAGCTTGGCAATTAACTAATTAATTGAGAGCCAGAGTAAACAGTTGAGTCTTATGTCTAAACTGCATTAATTACTGTTTATAGAACTCTATGAAAGGCCTACAGGGAAAGGTGCAATCTAAAGTGGAGGACATTATTACCACTGTTGTGGCTGTTGTTATCAGAAGGGGAGGAAGGGCAAAAGAATAGTGGAAACACAGCCAGAGGCCTGGGTTTCTGGCCCTTCTAGCCAGTCATTTGACATTTTTAAGAAGATCACTTCACTGTTAAATTAAATTCATTATGAAAAATCATTAAAATACCTAAGATATTTTGAAATAGGTCTGGAATAACCAGAAGTGCATGAGTAAGTCAGTAAAGGGGTAATAGCTTCCATCAGATACAAGATGAGGATGGTTTTAAACAAACATTACATCAATGAGCATTCAATTGAGGATTGTCCTTTAAAGTAGACACCCTGGAAAGCTTTTTAGTTAGTCAATTCAATCCTATAAATATTTATTGAACACCAACTGTGCTAGGCAATTAGGGGATTAAAATGACAAAACTCGGGGCCCAGGAGATAGCATGGAGGTAAGGCGTTTGCCTTTCATGCAAAAGGTCATCAGTTTGAATCCCGGTGCCCCATATGGTCCCCCGTGCCTGCCAGGAGCAATTTCTGAGCATGGAGCCAGTAGTAACCTCTGAGCACTGCCGGGTGTGACCCAAAAACCAAAAAAAAATAAATAAATAAAATAAAAAAATAAATAAAAAAAAAATTAAAATGACAAAACTCATTGGCTAGAATGCTGCAGTCTTGCCATGGAGCTATGGTATTAAGAAAAACAATAAAGATCCTGGGCAAGGGCTAGAATAAAAAATATTTTCCAAAAATCACACTCTGGTGTTGACCTGGAGAAAATTTTGATGACAAATTTGGTTGGGACATCAAGGAAGGTTTGTTAAAAAAAAAAATCTGTCCTTTGAGGAAAGATCTGAAAGATGGTACTGTTATTAGAGAGGGGGTCAATAGTAGAGACCTAACAACAGAAGGGATAAAAAGCATTGTGGTATATATTCCAGGAAGACTATCAGAGATCCCCCAATTATCCTTTCCATTTTATCTGAATCTTCCTAACACCACTTCTTTCAATTGAGGATATTATGTAACCAGGGTGTTCAAGACAATAAGGCAAGGCAAGGCAGGTCTGGAGATCCAAAAGAGGAATGCAGTATGTTGGTGTGTTCAGCAGAAGTAACAAATATAAAAAGTTGAAAGATTAAACCTATACTAGTAATTAGTCCAATTTTTCATTCAATAGGCGTATATTTATATGTGTTAGCTCTTGAGCAATTCTAAAATAAACTTTAAAAGGTAAACATCTTATAAGATATTCTTTAGGAGTTTAGAGAGTTAAATAGTAAGCTTTTGGCCAGAAAGATAACATGGAGGTAAGGCATTTGCCTTGCATGCAGAAGGATGGTGGTTTGAATCCCAGTGTCCCATATGACCCACTGAGCCTGCCAGGAGTGATTTCTGAGCATAGAGCCAAGAGTAACCCCTGAGCGCTGCTGGGTGTGACCCCCCCCCCTCCAAAAAAAGAAAAGAAGTAAGCTTATGCTTGTGAAAATTAATAACAATTAGAGATGCTATGAGGTAAAGATGACTAAGTCACAGTGGGAACATATTGATGGGAGTGGGATAGAGGGTGGGATTAATATATGTGATAGGCAAGTCCATATATTTAAGTGAGTGACAGAAATGACATAGTGAGACCTAGCTTATCTCTGCAACTCTGGCAAAGGTAAGGTTTCCAGCATGCTTGCATATGTGATCCTGGCCACAGTATGGGATGAAGGTATAATGCGTCTTGCAGCCTGGATATATGGTTTGGAAAACTAAAATTCTAAAATTTTGTAGTCAACATTCATTACTGATAAGCAGGAAAAATACATATTTTTCTGCAATAAAGAAAACTAAGAAGACCTCCCAGTTTGCAATACCACATATTTGAATTGACCCAAACAGTATCAGCAATTTCAGAATAATTGGTAATCTGCTCCAAGTTTTATGAAATTTCAATCTGAATTTTTTTTTGACAAATGCTTTTGGAAAGGTACATTGATTAAAGGAATACATAAGCAAGATTATCTGCCTTTCTGGTTTTCAGGGTCTTGGCTAATTTATGAATTTAAGCTGACTTACTCTGTGCTCATCCCAAAATTCTTAGCAGTCATAATTGTACTGAAAAGGTCTTTAAAATATTTTTCTTGTCCAAAGCACTGTCAATTTTCCTAAAAAAGGAGCAATTTGCATTTAACAGCTAGATAAGAAGCTGGGCACAGGAGCCTAGTTAATAAGCTGTAGCATTTCTACTTATTTCAAAGATATTCTGTGATTTGTTCAGTTTCCTCTAAGGAAGCTGCCCAGCTAACCCAAATCTACTGTTTACGAGTGATTCCTCTCTCTCAAGACAGCAGAAACAGAGAGATACTAAGGATGTGAGTCAATGAATTCTCAGCAGTATGACCATGCTCATATTTCCTCTTTGGACTGTTTGACAGGGGAAGCAGAAGAAAGCCCTAGTACCCTGGGGTTCCTCAGGGAGTGTGGAGGGGATAGATCAGATGGGTACAATCTAACATGTGTATGTGTAAGGCCAACAAAGCCAAAGACTCTCACACTTCTAAGTACATGGTGCCTCAAAATAATAAGAAACTTAGGTTGGAGGACTTATTTCTCCTTAATCACCCCCCAAATATTTCCAAATTAATTCTTGGACCCCTGAAAAAGTCTGTTGATTTGCTCTTGTGGCCCCTTTTCTTCCACCTCCCTTCACTGTGGACTACTGCTTGCTACCAGAATTGGTTGTTGAGAAAACCCCAGCTCAAGGACATTTTCTGATATATGACTGCTGGGAGCCATTTTTCAGACTCCACAAAACCATGTCGCAGGCTGAAGCTGTGCTCTGGATTTTATGCCCCACCCCCCAGATTATTTCAAAAGATTTAAAGGGGATATGTATATCTTCTTTGTATATCTCTTTAGATGTATTTCCTTAATAGGTATAATTCTTATTGCCTATTTTCTTATGTAGAGGTAGTTTTCCCCATTCCATATTTTTGGATCTGTTTAGTAGGAATTTTTTTATTTTTGGGTCACACCCAGCAGTGCTCAGGGGTTACTCCTGGCTCCATGCTCAGAAATTGCTTCTGGCAGGCACGGGGGACCATAGGGGGCACCGGGATTCAAACTGATGACCTTTTGCGTGAAAGGCAAACGCCTTACCTCCATGCTATCTCCCGGGCCCCTTAGTAGGAAATCTTAATGCATAAGTTTCTTTTGAGTTCTGAGTTGTTACAACCAGGTTATAGGTTTAGTTTAACTTGTTATTTTTACTCCCATATGCACCAGTAGTATCATATGGTATTGGTCCTTTTTGCATAGGCACATTACAATGGGGAAATCTTACATGTGAAAAAAAAAATTCTTATCTAATAAAAATAGGAATGCATAAATTTTATATTGCAGTGGGACCTTTAATCCTGAATATTTGTCATAGTGACTTGGTTTTTTCTTTCTAAGGTTAAGCATGCCAAAGGGGGCCCAGAGCAACAGTATAGTGGCTAGTGCATTATATGTCTTGTATGCAATTGATGGGTTTTGAGCCTCAGTGTCTCTTAAGGTTCCCTGAGCATTGACAGGAATAACAGCAGTAACTCCTGAGCATTACTGTATGTGACTTCCCCAAAAGAAGAACTCCAAAGAAAGTATACTTATTTGTTTACTCATCTGCTCACTAATTCACTCAACTTATTGAACATTGGTTTAAGAAATGATTGTTTTTGAGTATAAATATAAAAATAAGATTATATTCTGCATAGGAAAGTCACTGAGAATATTTTAAATAATTGGCAAAATGCTACAGAAACATTTATTTCTTTAGACTGCATAAGAGATTGATAACCTCAATGAAAGGAACTTGAAAAGCTTAAGTTAATAATTTATCAGATGTTTAATAAAAACAAATAATTCCTATATATGAAATATTCGTTGCCTATAGTTTATCTTGTTAACTGTTTTTATATCACCTTTATAAGTTTATAAATTATAATGGATAACTTTATGAAGTAATATTTACCAAATGACTTTCTGCTTTGACTTGGATAAAAATATGCCCAAGCCATAGTCCTATTCCCCAGAAATTTTGCTGGCTATATCACATGAATGCGACAACCTGTACAACCCAAAAACAAAATAAAAAAAGTGAAATTGTAAAGCTCCTATAAAAAAAATCATGGTGAATTTACTCAAAGATTAAAAATACATTTTATCAATAAAACTCTTCTGCTATCATCTTTAATTGGCAGGAAATTCAAACTTGAGGTTTATGCTTAGAAGTCTCTTCTTAGATCTAAATATCTAAGAGTGCTCCATCCCTGCTCTGTTACTTAAAACTTAACCTACATATAGCATTTAAATAATTTTCACATTTTTAAAAGGAGACAAAACGAAATGAATGCTCCTCAACGTTTATTAGTAATGAAATCATTAGAGTTCAGGCCCCTTGTTTTTAAAATATTAGTTTTGTGATGAACACTTGCAAAATAAAAATTGGTCAAGTCTTTAAAAATGTATAGTTTGGGAGCCGGAGTGGAAGCATAGCAAGGAGAATTGCCTTGAATGTGGCTGATCCAAGATGGTCTTGGGTTCAATCTCCAGCGTCTGATATGGTCCCCCCAGTGATTTTTGAATGCAGAGCCAGGTGTAAACCCTGTGCACCTTCAGGTGTGGCCCCCCAAAAATTATAGTTTGGAGTAAGAAGATATATAGGATTGGTTGTTTCATAAACCAGAATTGGAGATGAATTTGGGCAAGTGGAAAAGTTCAGGATCATCTGATATTACTGTATATTGCAAGTTAGGAATGTGGAAAGGAAGAATCACTGGAAGCATCTTAGTTTCTCTGAGAATTTCTTCAGCTCTCATGAAGATGGACTAATGCACTCTATGGTGGTCTTCTAGCTCCCTGAAAGCTACTGGAGGTCCAGACCACACCTTTTATTCATGTAATCTCAGATTTTAGCTCAGTACTTGCTACATAGGAGATATATACTATAAATGAACAGATAAAAATATTTTTTCTAAGTTGTGGTCCTGAGTCACAGGACAAAAGAGAAAAAAGAGAGAGCAGATAATTTAATTTTGAATTTGTGTATCAAAGAGGAGAAGATGTACAGAATCAGGGTTGAGTTTCAAATGAAAGGGGTCCTGAGGATGTTTATCAGTAGGTAGGAACTGCATGTCTTCTGTGTTTCTCAGTGTTGGCATCTAAAAGCAAAGACAACCATAGAACTTAACTTGTAGTTTATTGAGAAGGCCAGATAAGACTATATTAGTGAAGTGTCACAGTGCTTGATTCACTGTAAGCACATAAACTAAAATATAGTTGCTAAAAGTAAACTAAAAATATAGTTGCAGGGCTAGATTCTCCCTGACATTTAATGCTTACTCAAAAGAAAATTTTAATTTTTTTCATATAGTATCTAGCTTTGACTTCTTCCCTTTCTATTCCTCTCAACTTTCTTTTTTTGGAGGAGAAAAAAGTGATACCAAAAAAGATTGTTTTGATATTAACAAAATAAAGGAATAAAGCATATAGGTGGAGATTAAATGTCTGAAGTCCAACTCCTTGTTTTGAGAAAGAAAAATCTCTAAGTCTTTACACAGGTAACCTGTAATTTTATACTCCTTATATTCCAGATCTTGACCTGCATCATCAAATACTTTGTTCACTATAAAGATCTTTCTTACCCCTTTTGTTGCCTTTATTATTTTCCCCTTTCTTTACCTTTTGTTTTTGTTTAACGATGACCAATGGTCATGTACACAAGACTACAGTGCTTGTTATGGGAGTCTGCTCACCTATTCTTTTAGTGGTGGTACTTATAAATATTTTTCTTGCTTGCTGAGAGTGAATACTTTAACTGTGTTCTTAGTTCTCACCTTGTGCACCAAAAATAGCACACCTTGTTGTGATTTCAGAAACCACAAAACAGAGCCTCCAGGATTGCACTCAGCATTTGGATTAAATGTGTAGAAAAACCAAACTTGCTATCTGATACCTACAGGCAGACAATGCACTACCAAGCCGTCCCCAGAGGTCTTTTGCTCCCCTTTTAAAATAAGTAATTGTAAGACTGTCCTAATTATCTTCAAGTTCCTGTCATAAAGTACAGTGCCTGACTCACAGTAGGAACTTGCTAAATGTGTTGAATGAATGAAGGAAGAGGATTCACACACATTTAAATGCACTAGACCTTCTGTGGAATTTCCATAGATCCTTCTGAGGAATTTCCTATTGTTTGAACAGCAGCTTCAAAGGTCTCTTGGGAGTTCACCAGCTCACAAGGAAACTCCTCTAAGGGTTCCAGTCCCTAAACGAAACACTGTTCTAATGAGAAACTGGAGGACATTGCTAAAGGAGAATTCAACTAACTTGGAAAATGGCTCTTGACATAGACATTCAAAAAAGAAAAGCTTGGCAGAGATCTGAATTAATTATAGGAAATATAGAGGAATAGCTTAGTCATTGTCAACTGTCAGTATATTATCAACTGTCAGCTTTCCTAAATTCACCTGTTCCTATACTTGGCAGCCAGATGTTGCAGCCATATATTGATTTATCTGGGCTTATTCCTGTTTAAAAAAATAAAGGAAACTAAGTGTTCATATAACCCAGTTCTTTATGACAATGTCTTCTAGTTGGGGCATAACAGAAAAACATTTCTAGATGGGATTTGAATCATTAGGAACATCTGAGTCCAGAGTAAGTAAGAACACTTCTGTCGGCTGGCAAGCTGAGGGCTGCCTCTGGATATCCATATATTCTGCTACTATCTTTCTTCCCTTGGTAGTTCAAGGCAAGCATTTGACAACCTTTCACAGTGAGCATTATTAGAGCCAGACTAGATGATGGTTCTCCAATATCCTGAAATAAATACTCAATAAAAGTCATCTGAATTAACCCAGAACAGAAAGGAAAATGTGCTCTTTGTGTTCTAGGTTTTCCTGGGCTCACCTGTCCCTCTGTTAGTGCTGACTGAGAAGGCGATGCTGGCCAGAGTCCTCATTCTGATGGCAGTTCTCATCAGCCCCATGCTGTGTCCAGGCTGTGACTCAGCTCAGCAACAGCAACAGTAGCTCAAAGGCAATATAATATAAACTCTGCTTATCCTCATCCCCTTCTCTCTCAAGAGTTTCAGCTCAAGCCCTGTGCACACAGCACAAATGGCCTGAATGTGGGTGTAAAGGAGACCTGTCTGCAAGAATATACTCTATCAGGAAAAGATCTTTCATCCCTGTTAGATCTCTCTGACTTAGAAACTGTATTTCTGAAATTCTTTTAATATAATTTATTCTTTGAATAATCTTCCACTCTCTTTCCAAGTGAATGCTGACTGAAAGTTATTCTGAAAAGTGACTGGTATTTCAGGGTGAGTCTATTGTTCACCTCCTTTGTACTTCAACAGTAATGAACTAGGTGGCTCTTCTGGTTCCTTTCACACCCCAAGGAGTCTTTTGAATGTCCTTCAAGACCAACCGTATTTACTTTAGAAAGTGGCATTTACCTGTCCAAAGCTAAGAATCTTTTATGACGATTTTTATGAATTTTTACAGTCAAATAAAAGAAGGATTCAAATAATCTTAGAATACCTTCTTACCTTCTTTCTGCTCACTTTCCTCCTTAAAAGTCTGTTTTCTGTGTCTTTTGGTTCTGAGTAATTCTGATGTTTGGGGCTCAGTTTTATGACTCAACCATGTCAGCTTTTTCATTAGTACCACTTTCTTTAGATGCATGGGAATATACACTAGAACCTTTTATTCACTCAGGCTTATTTTGACAATCACTTGTGCTGCCCTGTTCCTAATCCAATGATCACTCATTTTCTGACTTTGCCCTTTAGGTACTCTGGCAAATGAACACCATCTTTGTTCACATCTTAACATTGTAATTATCTTTCAAAGATCTCCATATGTGAATTAATCTCTCCCTTTTTATACCAGTAACTTGTATGTATATAAATTATTGGGGGGCATACTAAACAATGCTAAGTGGTTACTCTTGGTTGTGTGCAGGGG